>JANAVB010018994.1:10561704-10711245 GCA_029216955.1 Iris pallida | reverse complement strand
CGAAAATGGAATCGAAAAGATTGGAACCCAATGCAATCAGCTCTCCATCTGCCTGTGCATCCTCGACTGCCATGGCGAAAGCTCGCCCCTGCTGGCCTTCCCTGGCCTGTTGCTGATGCTGGACAAACCTCTGCTGCTGCGTCTGCAACGGTGGTCCCTTTTGTTGCCCTGTCGGAGCCCTAGCTCTATTGCCGCCTGAGTCACTGGTGACTTGTTCTTGGGACAATTCCTACACTGATGCTCTGCTGAACCACAAAGTAACACAGGCCCTTCCTCTTCATGCAGTCGTCCCAACTGTGGCCTTGCATCTTGCAGAAGCTACATATAGTGTGCTGGTGCTGCCCAGTGTCTGCTGAAACTGTAACTGAGGATGCTGCGCTGAAACTGCCTCTGCTGAATGTGAGGGCGCTTGGCTGGCCCTGCACCTAGAACTAGCCCCTAAGGCATCACTGCCCCTCTTCGACTTGTGGCCGAAGTCCTCCTCAGTATCTGTGCCCTCCATCAGTATCTGTTCGAAGTCGCATCGCGTCGCTCGGAAGTACGAGTACGAACCAATAATGCCTCCATCCTGAACTTGCGGGCCTTATACCCCTCATTCTGGATCAGTCTGGAGCAAACCTACTCAAACGGAAGAACTCTGCTGCATACTCTCCACCGACGAGTTCCACTGCACTAATCCGACAACTGGGCCTCCAAAGCTGTAAGCCACTCGGGTAGAACTTTTTCCTTAAAGAGCCGCCTGAAGTTGTAAGCCCCCTGAATTTCAGGGTTTATTTTTATTTTCTGAATGAATTATTATCGATAAATATTTTATTTATTTAATTGTTTTGATCATTTATGTGCCTTTCCGTAACTTTGACTTCTGGAGCGTCAGGATGCCAATCTCTGTAAACTCTCTTCATGGTTTGTGAAGTAGGCAAGATTATCTTCCTGTTGATATATCGTGTCCCACTTGAACTCGTTCCCTTGTGCTCTTTTGTATCACGCAAGTTCGGGTCAACTTAGACCGATTAATCATTCAATAATTATTCCCACTTTTATTTTTGATCTTCGTTTGCACGTTACCGTGACTTTTAATTTAGGAGCACCAGACCAGTCGTTTTCTCAGAACCAACTTCTCATGAATGATCTACTCGAGACGCTCTTCACCCATGACCTTCGTGTCCCACTCAGACACTCCATTTTGTGCTTCATTTTCTTCGCAGAACTTTCGGGTCAATTTAGGCCGATTTATTATCTACCGTAAAACCTGATTTAATTTCCAATTTAATTTCGGGACCCGACATCGATCCAACCTAGTCGACCCAAAGTATGGACGTGGCCCATACGAAGCCTACTACCCACATGAAACTTGTGTCCCATTGATTGAAGTCCCCGCATGTCATTTATTTACCCATGATTATAAATACCCATTTTTAATTCGAATATTGCCCCCTGTCTGATTTTGGCCCGACCCGGCTCGACCGAACCCGAACCCAAGCTCCACGTTGCCCTTTCATGACTGCCCAAATACCTTACATAATTTTCCTATTTTTATATATATATATATATATAAAATATATATATATATATATATAAATATATATATATATATATATATATATATATATATATATATATATATATATATATATATATACCTCTCTCTCTCTCTCTTCAATTATTTACAAACAAACACACACACCCCTCACCCTCTCCCATCCCAGCAGGAACATCCCCCCCCCCCTTTTAGCCGAATTACTCTCTCTCCCTCTCTCTAAATATCTCCCCCTCTCTCTCTATATAATATACACACCTATATATTATATATATATATATATATATATATATATATATATATATATATATATATATATATACACATCATCCTCTCTCCCATAACAAACACACACACACACCCCTCACCCCTCCACCTCACAGCACCCCCCCCCTGTGGACCGACCTCCTTTTCCTCCCCTCTCTCTTCAAATAACTATTCTCACTCTCTCTCTTTCTATTTTAATCACACACTCACTCACATATTTCACTCTCTCCCTCTCTCCTTACACAAGACAAATACACCACCACCACCACTGTGAACCACCACCGTAGCCACCCTCTCCTCCTCCCGAGCTCCTCCCCGACTTCCCCTCTCCTCCTCTTCACAACCACACACCAACACCACCATTACCATCACCTTCACCATCATCTTCCCACCACCACCATACCCGAACCACCACCACCTTCCGCCGTGCCTGACCCCCGCCGCGCCGCCTCAGCCACCGCCGGCAACCGCCGTGCATGTGCGCCGGGCTGGCAGTGCGGCCACAGCAGTAGCATGCAGCCGCATGCATGCGCGCGCGTGCAAACGCGCGGATGCGGCGATGGCCGTGCTCCACCACGTGGCCGGCCCGCTACCGCAAGCTCCCCACGCCTCCGGCGAACCCGGGCGACCACCCCGAGAGAGTCTCCGGCCTCCCCGACGTGTGAAACACACGATTCGTGCATTTTGAACGAGATCCCGTCGGCGCGCGCGAGTTTTGAACTCGAAAATGGTGCCCCGTCGCAGCAACTTCGCACGTGTTTTTTCGGGAGATTCGACCGTTGGATCGGTGAACTCTTCACTCCGTCACAATCTCGGTATATCCATCTTCACTCCTGTCAATTTTCGTCCGTTAATTTTGTCGTTTGATACCTCAAAACTGGCCACCAAGTTAACACTTTAAATTGAACTGTTTTTGGACAGTTTCGTGATGCCAACTTCGCGGGTTCGTATCTTCGTCGTCGCAGCTCCGTTTGGCGCGCCACCAGTTCCTGTGCGCAGCTGTTATAACCCTCTTCCTGTCTCCTTTAGATTTCGTTTCATTTTAAGCACGTTTGGTTGGTCGAATTCGACGCCAAAGTTGGCCGTCCGAATTCTTTAATTTGCACTTGTAAAATTTCATTTTTGAACCCAGGACTCCGGATTCAATTTCTGACACCACCAGTAGACTCGTGGCGTAGTTCTGGCATGTTTTCATATAAAGTTTGCTTAATTTGGAGAACGTGGGCCCTGGCACGCATTTTGGTGCAAAGCGGGTCCCACTTTTCGAGTCAACGGGTCACTTTGAGATCGGCTCATCGTAATCCAATTTCGGATATACCGTTGAGTTCGTATCGTCATTCTGGACTCGTTGACATATGAGTTTTGAAGACATTTGCTCCGGCACGCATTTCCGTGCAAACTGGATTCTAAGTATCCGTGTCAACGTATCATTTTGAGATCGGCACATCGGAATCCTATTTCGGACATACCGTTGGGTTCGTATCGTCATTCTGGATTTGTGGACATATAATTTCCTAGGTTTTGTAGACTTCTATCCCAACACATTTTTCGGTGCAAAGTGTGTCCAACGGCGGACATCACTTTGACCCAAAATTACCGTTTTGCCCCTGTGTCCAAATTGGACTTATGGGTAGGCTATCCTAGCTGATTTGACCGTTCTGGACACGTTGGTGATATTTATTTTATCATCCGACAACATCTGTAGATTTTGCTTATGTATTATCCTTAATTTATAATTAATTATTTTTCCAGAAATTGTTACTTTCTGGTTTTGAATTTTTATATATATTTTAATTGCTGTAAAAATCTGGAAAAAATTGTATTTAAATACTATATTAATTTAGATAATTTATTATAATTTTTCTAGCATTTATTAAGTACTTTTGGTATTTTATAAAAATGGGAAAACAGAACTCATTTTTAGGATACATGTGTTTACTGATTTTTAATAAATATTTATGAGGGTTTAAAAATCCCAGAAAAATTAGTATAAATTTCTATAATTAACAAGGATCATTTTGGTACTTTATTTTATATAATATTGATCTTTTTGTCTATCTCAAAAATTATTGGAACTCAATGTACAGTTTGATTTATTTATTAAATAGTTACGACTTTTAATATTTTGTGTTGTTTTGAGTTATAGACGTATTGGACCTCACCCCGCACTAGTGTAAAGATCCTAGGTAGTTAGTTTGTGTATAGTGGCACTCCACATTAGACTTTTTATGCTAGGTCCCCACTTGACTAGTTTGACTAAAATGTTTGATTAGAGTTGACTTTGACCTAGATTGGCTTAGAAAGCATATAGATTGTATTAGTTCTTTCGTTTACTTTCATTTTGGACATGTCATAACTGTATTACTCTATTTTAGGACATTGTGACCCTGGTACAGACATCTGATATTACACTACTCTTTTCAGAGTATCAGGCGAGTACATTCTCTGATAGTTCTCTCATTTATTTGTCAATTACTGTATTTCAGTTCTAGTTAGTTCTATGTGATTCTCTGTATCAACACGTATGGATATTTCTGGATTCATGTATGCGACACATACCTTACTTGCTGACCTCTATTACTGGAGTCGTTGGAATCATTTCGGAATCATTTTTGGAATCATCATTTGGCCGGACTCATCTCGATTCTTGTGTCTTGTACTGGATTCACTTGCTGGGCGGGGAAATATTGAGTAAGACATGTAGACATACCCCAAATCCGGAATCTCCCACAGGAATCTACCGGAAGCATAGCTATCTCTTGCCTGATCAGTGAGAGATGTGCCTGATACCTACAGCCGTTTACATGTCGACCTCGGTATTTTAAAACACACTGTTAGATCATAGTTGGACTCACCCTGGATTCATTGATCACTGTTGGACTCATCTTGTACCGGATATCATCTGGTATCGGATTATATGGACTGGACTCACACTGGGATTACATTAGACTTATATTGTACTGTCTGGACTCATACATGTTATTCTAGTTCAGTTAGCTTTTATTACCGTCATCATTGCCATGATTCTTCTCTTGTTTAGTTACTTTTCTTTTCTTGTATCTTAACTGTTTCTCTATACCATCACCTGAATATAAACTACCATGTTCATCAATAAAACTGTCTATAACTGCTTTAGAGTTCTCTGTCATTTACTTGGGTTTTCTAGATGGGTGGTACTCGTTCCTGTCCTGATTGGACCTGTTGAAAATATTACAGATGATAGTCCTGAGGATACATGCCCTACTTACCATGGACCTGGCCTTAGCTCCAGAAGAGGCCCCAGCGGGGAACCTTGCTTAGTTATCTTTTTATATTTTGAGACTTAGACTTTGTCTGTACTTATATTTGGATACTGGACTTTGTCTCCAGTTAGATACTTGGAAGTGTATTATTAAATCTGTGTTTGTTTACCTTCGCTTATAGATGCTGTGTTGTGATGAACATTTAAATGTGATTTTAGAACTGTTAGTAGCTTAGATCCTTTATTGTCTATTCTTAGAACAGCTTACTACGCTTTAACAAGCGTAGGCTGGACATGGCTCGGCCCGGCCCAACAATTTGGGTAACGGGTCGTGACAGAAGTTCTCCCATGTCAAACCTCTCACTGATGCACGAGGATCCGTGCGAAACCATATCAAAGCGATGTCGAAAAACTGACTAGCCGCAGACGTCACCCAAAGCCCTTTCGGGACCTCTGCTAACTTCAGGCTCCGCTGGACATCCTCCAACCAGTCATCTGCATACAGGATACCCTCGGTACCCTTGAAGTCCTTCGGGTTCATCTTCCTGAAATCCATATATGTGCCAGGCCTCCCTCGACCCTGCTGCTGAACTGGGGCACCCTGATATGTACCCGAGACTACTCTCTCAACTGCTGTCATCGCCAGCTGGTAGGAGTTCTCCATACTCTGTCATAGCACCTCTGTCTGGCGGTGGGATGCGTCAGCCTGATGCTGCTGTGCCTCTGTCTGGGCCCTCTGGGTCTGCATCATCTGTTGTAGAAGGGCCATCATCTGCTGTGCATCCGTCGGTAGCGGAGGTGGCGGTAGAAGAGTCTCAGGAATGACTATGGACGGTCCTGCAGCTGGAGGTAGAAGACCTCCCGGAACAGCCGCTGCTACTCCTGCCTGAAGGGCAGGAACTGAGGTGGCAGCTCCCTCGACTGCTACTCCCGTAGCCGGAGGTGGAGGTCCTACTGGATCGGACCTCTCTGGAACAACACTAGATCCTGCTGTCTGAGCGCGAGTAATCGTCATCCTGAGGGCAGATTGAAACAAGGAGGTCAATATGGCACATGATAAGAAAAATCAAAGAAGGACGATTGAATTCAAATGCAAGAAGAGTTGTCATGGTAATCAAAAGATCAGAATTTTCCTAAAATATGATTGAGTAACTCCTATCATATCCTAGATCCTATGTCCTAGTCGCAGGCTCGTAATTAGTACTCTACGCCGAGCACCATTACGAGATCGCACTAATTGCGACATCGACCTGCATGGGCCACCACAAAAATGTGTCACGACCCGCACCCTGAGGAAGGGCACGAGAACGTGGGTACGTCCAGCCTACGCCGCAGTATCGGCGGTTGAACATTGTATAGGTCATCTATAACATCTAACAATAAGATATATAAACCTGTCATCTCCGCACGGAGGTATAATATAACATCTCAACTCTATATCTCAATCACAAGTCTAGGGAAGATATAGCACGATATGGAATCAAATAAAAGGTAGAAACTGAATATAAATAGAGTTATCACACCACACAAAGTAGATGTTCAACACAAATAAATACAAGTCTTGAATAAAACTAAGTCTCAATTAACAATCGGAACAATCCGATACAAATAGAAAACTATAAATACTAGACTAGACTAGGCACCCTCTACTAAGCTAGATGCTCCTCGGGCTCCTGAATGCCACCCTCAGGTGCCCCCATAGAAGGTAGGGCACTCCCCATCACCATCTGTAATATTTTTAACAGGTCCAGTCAGGACAGGAGCGAGCACAATACATCTCACGCAGTTCATATCATGTTGGGAAATATAAAGCATGCAAAAGAGTAAGATACATGAACTGTAAGAAGATGTACATAAAAACGAGAGAGAATTTATAATTGAAAATATATACATGATAAGTAAAACTGCAAGTACTAGTGATTTAGAGCACAATATGGTTATGTAAACAGGTTAGGTTATACAAAAAAAATGGTAACTCCATCATACGTGAGTGTACAATGGACATATACAATAGTTTATACAATATTTGTATAATGGGATTTGATTACATAACCATTTCCTACTCACCCTCCCCAATCAATACACAAGGATCCAATCCAGTTACGTTACCTTGTACAATAGTTTATCCATGAAGCTCATGTGATCATGAGAGTACAAAATGCACAATGAGTAAACATGAATAGGGGTGTACAATAAATACAATATATTCGTGAAACGCACATCACAATATGTATCTGCTGAACACAATAGGGATAACATCGCAAGAGAAGATCCATATAGTACCAATCCGTGATAACAATCGTGCCAGTATCAAGTAAAGTAATCTAGAGCAAGAATATAAGTCCTGACAAATATGAAACGATCAGAGAATGTACTCGCCTGTCACCCTGTATGACTGATATGAATAGATGTCCGAACTGGTGTCACAGAGTCCTATTTAGAGTAAAACATGTTATGATGTATTCAGAAATAAGGTAATTGAAGTGTATGATGCAATCTATATGATTTCTAAGTCAATCTAGGTCAAAGTCAACTCTAAGTCAAACCTGGTCAACTGTCTAGGTCAGACTATGTCAAAGTCAAACTTGGTCAACTCTGGGTCAACCTAAGTCAACATCTAGTCAAACTAGGTCAACAACAATGATATCTTGGTCAACTGGTCAAACTTAGGCTAGCAAGGGTCAATTGGTCACATTTAGGCTTAATGTTGACTTTTGGTCAACTCTAGTCAACATGAACCATTTGGTCAAACTAGGTCAAAAGTCCAATATTGGTCATCTTTCTAGGGTTGGACTATGATAGCTAGACTAAATGGGGTCTTCAAGCCATATTGAATCCTATTTTCCTTTCCTAAGTGTAACAAGGTGATACCACTCAAGTCTATCTAAAACAATTACCAAGGTTCACCTATACACCCTTAGAGTTATCAACCAATTTCCACCCACTAGTAAGATGCCTTCAAAGGTAAACATATAGATAACTATCTATCAGTAAAAAAAATACATCTATGTCTATCTCTAGCTCAATCTCCCCATTAGCACACCATGGTCAATATCCTATAATATGTATACCACATATATATATATCACTCACTACTAAATGATACCTCTCAAAAATCCTAACCTTCTGTCATATACTGATACTAATCAATTAATACAAAAAAAAAAATAACAAACACTAAGACACTATGTATATAGGCATATCACCCCTATCTATTTCATATACATGAGCACAACCACTCATCTACTCCATTCACTAGCTAACACATATCTAACAAGTATCCTACCACTCATTCTAACCTCACTAAACACATGACACCAACCCTTGGCATAGGCATGCCTCTGCTCCTCCTAATCTGAACCCCAAAATTAGTCCTAACTCAATAACTCACTCACATAACTCACTCATACCCAAATCAGGCAGCCCACTGCAGGACAAGGTTTTATGGTGTGGCCAAGTGCTGTTGTTGCCTGAATGGCCTGCACTGCCATGCCACTGTCCTTACTGCCTAATCACTCTCCACAATCTCAGTCACACTCAACATATATGAACTCAATACAAACTCCAGCTCAACATTAACCCATGACCTAACTGATACTTAGTAAGGTCATCTCAAGAAACCTGAGATGATATCTAACCCAGATATCAACTCAATTTCAGATGTTAAACTCGATATCTACATCAGATACCCACTCAATTTCACACATCAATTTGAAACTCAACCCATATCTCAGTTTCCAGCTCTAAAATCAAAATTCCAGTTTTCAGTTCAAACATCAAAATCCCAGTTTTCAGTTCTACATGTTCCATTTAATCAGTTTGTATGTTAGTATTCGAATTCAAAAATACTTTTAAACATTGAATCATAATCAAAATTAAACCCAAATTCGAAATATCAGTTTGAATTTTACAGTGTCATGACTGATTTTAAGGTATCAGTGAAAAGAATTCGAAAACCCCAAATCCGAACTGGAAAACCAATAAAAAACCCAAATCAGTATGTGCAGAGTGTGTGTCGCATGTCAGCGTGTCAGAGGGGTGCATTCGTGTCCACACAAGTGGACACGAAGTGTCCAATTCGAGAGAATACACATAGACACGCGCTGTACAGCGCAGCGTCGTGCAGCGAGGACATAGTGTCGTACACGCGACACATGACACTTCGTGCTCGTGTCCATGTGTTCGCCATGTATATGGCTACACATTGGACACAAGGTGTCCAAGTGAGTCGTGTCAGGTGTACGATACACGTATCATAACGTGTCTCACAGCGTGTGCAGTGCAGTGTAAATCCGATGCACGCGTGTTTTCTCACTCGACACGACACGACACCACCTCAAACTTTGGGAGAGCCCTGTCAGACATCGCCCCTACCCCTGTGTCAAGTTTGACGTGTCCACGTGGCATGTCCATTGAGAATTTGGTGTCGGGTAGCAGGGCATGGGTACGGGGCCTGTGCGCGTGTGTGCGTGTCCATTTTGGACACGAAAAACTCCCAAACTTTGACTCAGTCCTTACGATTATTAATATACACATATTAAACTAATTTTTTGTTCAATTAGATTTTAAAAATAACAAAATTCATTTCTTACAAACATTTCATCGAACACCCTTTTAAATACACCGATACGTGTCCGATACGAACACGAAATGGACACGAGATCCTACCAAACTTGGGCTACACCTAGGGGGACCCTAAATGGATGCATCTATGGAAAGAAATTGGGAATTTAAAGGTGTTTGTAGGGTTTTACCTATTGAGTGTTCAAACTCAATATAAAAAGCCTCGACTTGACGTCTTCCTTGATTTGTTATGGTTCAAACGTCCTCAAACCTCGCTAGCAAGCACCCACAAATCTCCTCTAATGTTGGGGATGATGATGCAATTGATTAGGATCAATTTGGACTTAATTTGGATATTAGGGGAAGAAATTTGGGGAGGAACAATTAGGGTTCTAAGAAATTGTAAAAAGAGGCAAATGCCTTCTTAAGGATGCTTTATAGGAAGGGGGCACTTGATGGCTGCCATTAGATGAATTAGGGTTAGGTTTTATGTCTAGATGAGTGGCTAGGAGTTGTCCAACAAATTCAAAGTCCTCCTATTTGTCCAATAGTCCTAAGGCTTTCTTTTTCACAAACATCCTAAAGGAAAATATCCTATTAGAAATATCTAGATATTATTAATCTTGTCATTACTAGGTTATCCTAATCAAGACTCTAAGCTCAAGGCTAACCTAGATTAGGCTAAATCTCTAGGCCAATTCTCAAATAATTAGCTAGCACATATTTAATTAATATAATTTACAATTTCACAAAATTGCCAAAATGACCAAAATACCCTTAGGCTAAAAAGTTGTAATTAGTCATCCTAATCACATGACTAGGCTCCCTTGGTCATAGTTAGTCTCTAGGCTTAGCCAAACTCTAGGGTTACACTAGTCAATCATCAAAATCACAAGTCGTAGTTTTAAATAGTTTTAAATTAACTAAAAATCACCAAAAATCATAACATGGTTTAAATATCTTTATTAAATGATTATAATTACAAAATTTCAAAATTATTCTCATTTTAGAAACTGGGTGCTACAGTCTGCCACAAGTATGTCGTGACTATTACGCTATCTCCGAGTGCTATCGGAGAATGTTGGTTGCATGAAGTGCAACGAGTTATGAAATGTTGGTTGCACGAAGTGCAACGAGTTATGAAATATTGGTTTCCCGAAGTGCAACAAAGTTGTGAGTCGTTTGCACGAAGTGCAACGAATATGGTGATGTTCGTTGCATGAAGTGCAATGAGATACGTATTGTTGGTCACACGAAGTGCGAACAGATACGTGTTGTTGGTTGCACGAAGTGTAACGAGTCGATGTATGAGGCGGTGCGTGTTATATGGCTATGCGAATGGTTATGTATTGTTGGTTGCACGGAGTGCAGCAAGTCGTGAATCGTTCGTTGCATCGATGCAACGAGTCGACATGGTATGATACATGTTGTATAGCTATGCGGATGGATAGCGATATGTTGAACGAGATTGAGTAATGACCTTAAGTATCGAGAATAAATCGTTGTACGAGTTGCAACGAGTGAGATTAGAAGATCGCGGATGCGATAATAACGAGTCGAGTCGGTCGCTAAGTCGAGTTTGAGTAGGCGAACGTTTATGTTGGCCATATGTCGTGTTGAGCCTTGAGTTAGCGAATGTTGCGTGTGTGATCGATATGATCGCCAAGGCACGGTTAGATTGAATGTATGTCAAACTTGGACGAACAACTATCATGTTGGTCCAGCTGTTGTGCCAACTCGAGTAAGAAGAACGCTAGAGCTGGGATCGAGAAAGATCGCCACGGAATAGTTTACTCGAAATAGATGTCGGACCTATGCGGAGTGTAAAGTCGAGTAATGATTCGATTTCGAGTGGTATATGCAATACCACTTGTGCGATCAATGTAGTGAAGCATTGTATCGATAACGATAGGCTCGATTTCTGAGTGGTATATGCAATACCACTTAGCGATAGCTATGTTAAGCCATTTGGTGACTTACAATAGAATGCATCGAGACGATTGTTTCGATTACGATAGGTTTGACCTCAGTGGACGAAGTGGTACCGAGACTCGAGTGGGAATGACTCGATAGAAGTCGATGCAAGTATGCTTCGATGAATTGAGTTGAACGATTATGCGCGAAGTCGTACCTATGGATGATACGTCGGACGGGGAGTCATTAAGTGTAAATCGAACGATAGGCTGAGCATAGCGAGGGAATGTTACGTTGAGGAAATAGTTGACTCAGTCGGGATTAAGTTAAGTTGGTACGAAAACTTGTTCGTAACGAGTTGAGTAGGTACGAAGAAATCGTGCGAACGAATTTGAGTTAGCGTGATGAGTCGGTAGCACGATTTGGAAGTACAAGTTAGGAATATGAGGGTGGATATATGAATTGAAAATCGTGTCTCGATGATGGTAGTTAGTTACAACGGAATGGATCTTGATGTGTGCAAGACTTGATTCGTATTCAAGTTCGGATGATAACAATGATTGCAACGAATTGGAACTTATGAGAGAGGAATATGTTCAAGTTATGCATATCGACGATGGTATTGATACGTATCAAAGACGATATACAATAACTCGGGGATACTCTGATCGAATGAACGAAAATTATGTTGAGCATTGTTGTTGGATGAATAAGATGCAAGTTAAGTTGGCATCAGTTTGGATGACAATGATAGGAATGCTTCGGAGAATTTGAGAGTGGATGGATATTACTTAGATGAAAAAGAAAGTGTCTGGATTGCTTCGTGGATAACCACTACGTTGACGTTCTTGTCTTATGCGAGCGCACCACTAGCCTCGTACATGCGTCACGTCGAATTTGGGGTGATCGTTCCGCGTAAGCGCGGACATGTCGCGAGAATGATCGAGCTCGAAAAATCAGGACGTGGCAATTTGTATGCTTCGACTTGTGGTTTGATGCGAAGGTGAATTTAAGGATTGTGCGATAAACCTAGAGTGTGTCAGATATTGACCGTGAGTAGATAGACTCGTACCCAAGGCGAACAAATATTGCTCGATTGCGATAGTGTTAACGGGAATGCATGAGTGATTCGAGTAGTAACGGCGCATCAGTTGCGCGGGGGTAGATAAATTATGGATTGGTAAAATTATGTCGGATTGGATAAAGTCTCATAGGAATTGTCAGAAATTAATTTGGCTCCGCGATAGGATATAACATGGTTCGTAGTAACTGTCCCTCGTTGATGATCTTCAATTATCGAACGTAGTTTCGGGACAGGTGACCCTAGAAGACTTGACCGCCAAATCAAGGGAATGTTGAAGTCCTATAGGATGACCTAATGAAGTCGCATAAGTAATTTCGTCGAGGATGAGGATGATGTAGTGCATGTTGAGGATAAGTCTAAGCGAGTGAGTATCGTGTTTCGTAAGTTAGCGAGTAGCCTTCGACTAGAATGATATGGTCAGAAAAGAAAATTTATGATCGATCGGATAAGTACGTAAATAGACTTGGTTGGTCGATGATCAAATAGATGTTGAGGAACGTACCTAGCATAGTGATGCAGTAAGGCGATTGCAAGAATTCTGCAACACGCGAGAGTGACGAATAGTAGAATAATCCTAAGAGTTGTGTCGTAGATCGGTTTGAGTAACGGTTAGGCTATGTGTATTAAGCGGACGATCTATGTTACAAAACGAACCAGTTGGAATTGATTCGAAAATTGAGTAAGGAATTCCTATTCGATCAAGAATAGGAGATGGACGTATCGTAAGAGACCTTAGGTCGGAAAGATTGTTGCCTTTGAGCATCGTAGACTCAACTTGACCTCTTGTGTCGGGAGAGATTAAGCACGATGTCTGGATAAGTTACCTAGCGGGGGTAGCCCCAGACGTAATGCGTGGATAGAGCAAGAGAATGTGAATCATATTTGGATAGTTGTGTGCGAGACTTAGTGCAATTGGTAGGCAAAGGAATTTGAGACATGTTGGACTTAGACCATGTCGTTGAGGCCAATTTTATGAACGATTACGTGAAAGACTTGAGTTGTGTGAGAGATAGAAAACGATTGGACGAATAGGCGTTGCGGAGAATTGTTGCAATCGGATGCGCAATGACTTAATGCAATGCGAGTGTTAGGTGGCCAGCGAGAAACTTATGGGATCGAAGTAACAGTTTTGAGTTAAGTTATATGCAAAAATGTTTGGAAGAGGATCACGTGTTATGGGATAATGCATACGAGAAGTATTTTGAGAATAGGCGCTAAGATTTGACTGAGTCGAGTACGGAATGATTGGTGCTTGAGAATTTAAGTTGAGCTTGTTAGCTTTGTCTCGATATCCTACAATTAAGCTTGGCTGAAATGTATATATTGGTGGGACACCTAAAATATGTGTATGATCCAAACTAAGTTGTATGATTCAAACGATAGTGGCCCGAGATCGTGAAACGATCTAGAGAAACACTTGGATTGAGTGTTAGTTTCGGTTTGAAGACGAACCTTGTTTTGAGTGGTATATTATGTAATACCCCGCTCCGCACCGTGCATTACGATGAGTCGTTGACTCGAAGATTTGCGTTGACCCGATGAAGTATCGATGCAAGTCGATGCAAAGCATAAGTCCAGTTTAAACAAGGTATTGACTTCGATGGATTTGGTGTGTAAGCTACGCTTTTATGCTGAATCATAAGGGGTCGACATTTTACCTTGTTCACGAAGATGTCCACGAAACTAAATCGTCGCCTTGCAATGGATTGTGGCAAGGGCACGATAGGCCGAATCAATCGATTAACTCAACGGAATGGCTAAGTCAGAAGAGTTAGCCGTGCAACCAAGTTATGGAATCGAGCCGCATCAGCTCGACGGAACGACAAGACGTATTGGCTTAAGGTGGGCGGGTTCTTGACTCTCTCTCTCCCTATTCCTTTACGTCTAATAAAATATATCCTTGTATGCGTAAGTTACTATCAAGTTAGCGAGGCTCGAACGGTTAAAAGGTCTTAGTGTGTGTCGAACATTAAGATAGAACATTGAACAATTGAAGCGACGTGCATCAAGTATACGGGTCGCGGTAAGACGGTGATGGTAGGACATTGAAAGACAATATCGAGATGTGCATCACGTGCACGACTCCGAGAATATTGAACACTAGGTCTAGAACATTGATTATGGCGTTAAGCATGTCCTCGTGCACGGAAGCTACGAAATGACTAAGTAACTACGGAACTACTATTATGCGAATAACTTATGAATGGAACGCGTCGAGTGTCACGACCCGGACCCGGATATACGGGTACGAATACGTGGGCCACGTCCAGCCTACGCCGCAGTATCGGCGGTAGAGCGCTGTCAAGTATACTATACTAACTATAACATCTAAGGATCCATAACTAGAATGTACTCATGTCACATCACGAAAACTAAGGAAGATAAGGCAAGAATTAATAACAATATCACTAGAACAACTAGAATCTATAATGATCATAAGACAGGAAAATAAAGAAGGAACAACAAGACTAACTAAGGATAACTACCAGGCAACTCACATAGAAGAATAGTGAGATCCACCTCAGCTAGCAACATCATGAAGTCCAATACTGAGGGCACAACTACTCCTAAAATTTTGTCAACATATCCAGTCAGGATGGAACGAGCACAAATCTCAAATAACAGTTCTAATTATACGATATTGAAAATGTAGCAGTAAATAGAGAGAATATACAAGAAATCATGAAATGTACATGTAAGTATCATGGCAAGGTAAGCTGTAAATCTAGAGCTAGAACAAGGCAAGTAAAACTGATCATGGCATGTACAAGAATCAAGAATCATCTGTCTAAGTGTGTGAGTACTAGTTTCAACATGTGGCCGGCTTGGGTCTGCACAAGGTCTAATGATCCGGCCAATCATACATGGAGTGCAGGATTGGCTATTAAACAAGGTCTACTAGAATAAACAAGGCGGATAATGACCACACATCTACACTAATACTCCTCGTCCCCGACTAGTATAGTGGATCCAACCATGACACATCATGACACGCGATCTCCGAGAGGGTAGCTAGCCTTCGCAGGAATCGTGTCTATATAATGCACAAAGAACAAGAAAGACTTACACAAGATATACCAAGGAAAGCGAGGAACAACATCTCATGACGGGATCCAGAGAAATACCAATCCGTGCGAACAATGTGTCAAGAGAACAAGGGTATCTACACTAAATACAAGAAACATAAACGATATCATAAAACAGAATTATTATCAGAGAATGTACTCGCCTGAGATCTAGTGGAATATGTCAACTGAGTCCAAGAACAGTGCCTCGAGGACCTATAGGTGGAATACTATATCAATATAAGGGTTTGGAAGTAAAATCAAGTCATACCAAGTCAAACTAGGTCAAGGCAAGTCAAAGCAAGTCAAACTAGGTCAAGGCAAGTCAAAGCAAGTCAAACTAGGTCAATCTAAGTCAAGGATTGACTTACAATTGACTTCTGGTCAACTGGTCAACTCTGGTCAACCCTAGGTCAACTCGGGTCAAACTTGACTAATGTTGACTAACAGTTGACTTTGGGTCCACTGGTCAACTTCGGTCAAGTTCTGGTCAATTTTAGGCTACGGTTGACCTCCAGTTGACTTTTGGTCAAAACAGTCAACTGTGGTCAACCAAGGTCAAAATTAGTCTAACCTAGGTCAAATGTTGACTCTACTTCGACGTTCAGTCAAAGTAGTCAACCATGGTCAAACAGGGTCAAAGCTAGTCTCTATAAACATCTACAGAGTCAACACATTCAATTTCAGTGGTTGTGAAATCACTGGAATCGATGGATCTCAAAATACCACAAAGGAGAAAGATTATAATAATATGGTAAAAACCTACAGATGTTGTCGGATGGTGAAACAATCATTACCAACGTATCCAGAATGGTCAAAATAGCTAGAATAGCCTGTCCATAAGTCCAATTTGGACACAGGGGCAAAAAGGTAATTTCGGGTCAAAACGGTGTCCGTGTCGGACCCACTTTGCATCGAAAAACGTACAAGAATACTAGTCTACCAAACCTAACAAATTATATGTTCACGAATCCAGAATGACGATATGAACCCAACGGTATATCCAAAATTGGATTCCGTTGACCCGATCTCAAATTGGTCCGTTGACCAGGACATTGAAATTTCGATTTGCACGGAAAAGCGTGTCGGAGCCAATGTCCTCAAAACTCAGCAAATTATATATCAACGA
The DNA here is from genome assembly GCA_029216955.1 of Iris pallida. Lineage (NCBI taxonomy): Eukaryota > Viridiplantae > Streptophyta > Magnoliopsida > Asparagales > Iridaceae > Iris > Iris pallida. Next base: position 10,694,445 of record JANAVB010018994.1, on the reverse strand, counting down.
GTCCAGAATGACGATACGAACTCAACGGTATATCCGAAATTGGATTCCGATGAGCCGACGTCAAAAAGTCCCGTTGACCCGGACTGTGGGGCCCACTTTGCACCGAAATACGTGCCAGGGCCCACGTCCTCCAAATCTAACAAACTTTATTTGAAAACATGCCAGATCGATGCCACGAGTCTACTGGTGGTGTCAGAAATTGAATCCGGAGTCCCGGGTTCAAAAATGGAATTTTACAAGTGCAACATTAAGAATTTGAACGGCCAACTTTGGCATCGAATTCGACCGACCTAACAAGCTCAAACTGAAATGAAATCTAAAGGGGGCAGGAAGAGGGTTATACCAGCTGTGCACCAGAACTGGTAGCGCACAAAACGGAGCTGCGACGACGAAGATACGAACCCGCGAAGTTGGCATCACGAAACTGTCCAAAAACAGTTCAAATTAAAACATCAACTTGGTGGCCAGTTTTGAGGTATCAAACGACGAAATTAACGGGTGAAATTTGACAGGAGTGAAGGGGTATATACCGAGATTGTAACGGAGCGAAGAAATCGTCGATCCAACGGTCGGATTTCCCGAAAAATGTACACGAAGTTGCTGTCCCGAGACACGAATTCTGAAGTTCCAAACTCGCGCGCGCCGACGGGATCTCGTTCAAAATGCACGAATCGGCTATTTAACGCGTCGGGGAGGACGACGGTAGCCATGGGCCTGCCTGGGATGTGCGCCCGGCCGAGGGGGGGTCTCGTCTGAGGTCGCCGCCGACGGGGGTCGCCACGCGCGGTGGTGGCACGGCGGTGGCTGCTGCCCCCCGCGCGGCTGCTGCTGCTGTGGGCAGCTGCTCCTGTTGCCCTGCGGTGGCTGCGCGCGCTGCTGGTGGCGCGCGGCGAGGGCGGCCCAGCGGTGGTCGCCGACAACGAGATAGTGGAGGTTATGGTGGAAGTGGTGAATGATGGTTGTAGTTGTGTGTGGTGTTGGTGTTTGATAGTAATGGTGGTGTTGGTTGAAGATGAGGATGAAGAATGGAGGAGGAGGAGGAGGAGGAGTTCGGCTGGGGGAAAGAGAGGGAGTGGGCTGTTGGCTGAAGCTTGGGGGTGGTGGAGTTTGTGTGTTAATAAAGAGAGAGAGGGAGAGAGTTATTGTGTGTGAGTAATATAATATAATAAGAGAGAGAGAGATATTAATGAGATGGAGAGGAGAGAATTTTAGATGTTATAGAAAGAGAGGGGGGGTGCTGTTCGTGATGGGGAGTGGGGTGTGTGCTGGTGTAAAGAGAGAGTGAGGGTGATGGGTGAGAGAGAAAATGAGATATTATATATGTATGTATATATATGTATATATATATACAAATAAGAGAATTAGATATTTATACATAAAAAGAGATATTTAGGGTAGAGGAAAAATATCAGTGGGGGTATGGGCAGTCATGATGGAGGGCAACATGGAGCTGGGGTTGGGTTCAGTGGACCCGGGTTAGGCCAAAATGGACATGGTGCAATATTTGAATTAAAAATAGGTATTTATGATCATGGGAAAATAAGCAGCATGTGGGGGCTCAAATAAATGGGACACAAGTGTCAGGCGGGTAGTAGGCTTCATGTGGGCCATGTCCATATTTGGGGTCGACTAGGTTGGGTCGATGTCGGGTCCCGAAATTAAATTGAAAATTAAATCAGGTTTCACGGTAGATAATTAATTGGCCTAAATTGAACCGAAAGTTGTGCGAAGGAAATGGAGCACAAAATGGAGTGTCTGAGTGGGACACGAAGGTCATGGGTGAAGAGCGACTCGAGTAGATCATTCATGAGAAGTTGGTTCCAAGGAAAAGACTAGTCTGGTGCTCCTAAATTAAAAGTCATGGTAATGTGCATATGATGATCAAGGAAAAGAGTGGGAATTCAATTAAAAATTAAATGGTCTAAATTGACCCAAACTTGCGCGAAGCAAAAAGAGCACAAGGGAACAAGTTCGAGTGGGACACGAAATATTACTGTGAAGATAATCTCGTCTACTACAAACTTCAAGAGAGAAGTTTCCAGAGACTGGCATCCCTGATGCTCTAGAATTCCAAGTCACGGTAAAGAGCATTTAATCAAATAATAATATCTATTACAACTAATTGAATTATAAAATTGAAAAAAATAAGCCCTAAATTCAGGGGCTTACATCGAGTATAAGTACGAAAAGTTTAAGCCGTTGGGCGTCGTGCATCAATACGGATGTGTTGGGACATAATGCCGAGGAAACTTGAGATAGAGATGAGAGATTATGTTTATGGAACGTGAGATTGGTTAGAATGATATGACTTGTTTGCTATGGCGCGTATCGCATGGTCAATGGACTCGGATGGCCCGTGCATATGGGTGCGGCTTCCCTCGAACGGTTACCACCGGGGCACCGGGACCGTTCGGCCTAGGAAGAAATTATGTATGGTATTTATGGTACACATCATTAGTGAGGATTGCTACCGGCCAGTGTTGTGATAAGCTATAATATCAGTAAGTTTGGGATCCTTCAGATACTGGACTAGCAACCCGTATTGAAGCGATCATAGGCTTACACATAAGGATGCCAAGTCCATTACAGTACGAAACAACGTGACCTTCATATAGATAGGGCCGGTGGACTGAGATTAGAGTGGGGTGCAGGCGCAGGGCCTGCCACCCTTATGCACATGTCTAAGTATGGTTGGTTGTTTGCGTGAATCGTATGTTTAGCTATGTACGTTCTAACCATTGCAGGCTAGGCAAAATGGGACGAAGATGAGCACGATCACTATGTTTATGTTCATATTAGGACTAACTGTATCTGCTGCAGGAACACGGTATTGGACATATTGCTGATAAGTTGTTATGCATTGAATATTGCCATGAAACTAATCCTAAGGCTAAATAGAAAGATCACCAAATAATGTTGCATGTTTCACTAAATGTACTTAGTATTTGGTTTGGGTACGAGTGGATCCTGATCAGTGCAGCGAGGACGAAAGCACTAATCTCCCACTAGTTTGCTTGCAGGTTTAGGTTATGATCGGCTCGGGGCGGGGCTTCGCTCGGACGCACCGAGGCATGGAGTCCTTAGCGTTTCAAGAGGAGCTACCGCATTGGCGTTCGGACTTGCAACATGGAGATGTTCGGCCGAAGTCTACTTGTTGGCTATAAAGAGGCATAATGTATGGAACAATGTAATCCTTTGTGAGCTAGAAAGATCATGAGCGTTGTAGCCAGTTGGCATAGTCAGTTGGGCTATTCAAGCCTTTATAACCTTCAGTTCATTATTAATAAAAGAGATTCTTATTGTATACTATGTTTTCCTTCCGCTGCTTATGTTATCAATTTGAGATAATCTTATGTGAACCTGTTATCTTGTCTTGCACGAGCGCAACTCCAGGCTCGTGCGACATCACGTCCCAACGAGGATGATGATTCAGGTGAACTCTAGCGAGGACGAGTGATTTTCCGGATCGGGGCGTGACAGCAAGTGGGTCTTTACTGTGAAGCAGAACCCAGACAGGTTGAGCGCTACAAAACTCGACTGGTGGCAAAAGGATACAGTCAGACGTACGATATTGACTATGACGAGACCTTTGCACCAGTAGCAAAGATGAGCACTGTCAAGACCCTGATTTCTCTGGCAGCGAATAGTGGATGGAAGCTACACAAACTGGATATGAAGAATGTGTTTCTTCATGGATATATAGTGGAGGAGGTGTACATGAAGATACCACTAGGATTCGGCACCAATCAGACAGTGGGTAAGGTCTGCAGGTTGAAGAAGTTCCTCTATGGACTGAAGCAGTTTACTCGAGCGTGGTTTAACAGATTCAGGAGGGCGATGATAGGAATCACTACCAGAATAAGTCGTTTTAGCGACGCCTAAAAACGTCGCTGTTTTCCATAAATAAATTCACTTTATTTATTTTGTATCTGAGAAAATTACAACTGTAGGAATCTAATCTAGAAGACGATTACTTTATCCCTTGGACGATGCGATGAAGAAAACTCGAACTTTGAAGAACTTGGACAGCAACTGGACAATCTCTCTGTTCTCTCTGAAAATAACCTGTAGTCTCTGATGAAGATGAAGAAACTCTTTTTTATAGAGTTCAGGATAACTGTCCTTAAGCATACGCTCAGGTAGTTACTTGACGTGTGCATAACTGCAGGGACGCGTGGCGAATTCTGATGGAGACACATTAGCATGCGGTCGAAAGTAGTGGAGCATGTTCAGGAGAGATTGATGGCCTGGATGCCAGTTGTATAACTTCTAGAGAAGTGGATAACTGGTACAGGACACGTGAGAACGTGTGTTGACTGTAATCCTGGATATGGTTGCTGTAATACGCTGCCTTGTTGAAGGAGAGTTATACGCTGACTTGGATGATGTAGAAACAAAATAAAGTTGATACGCTTACTGGAGAAGAAAGGAGTCGTACGCTCACTTGATGAGGAAGGAGTCGTATAGACTTCATACGCTCACTGAAGAAGGAAGGAGTCGTATAGACTTCATACGCTCAATGAAGAAGGAAGGAGTCGTATAGACTTCATACGCTCACTGAAGAAATAGCCACGTGGCCATCATCAATCTTCTTTGGTACACCATAGCTTCCCATAACTGACAAAATCTTCTCGAGCGTCGTGACTGCGGATTTGACGGCTGACAGACTGTCAAAACTGACAGTAATGATGGCTTTTGTATTTATGAAGGCTGCTGAGTTGTCCTCGTAAAAGACAAAATCGGCTCTTCGAAAACCTATACGACGGTTACTTTTCTCGTGACAGCTGTCTTTGCACGAAAGATGAAGTGTCAGATTCATTTCTCATTTAAACATATGCTGTGTTGTCACTTCAGTAAATAATAAAATATTTACTGAGCGTATGGCTTTTGAATGAGCGTATGGCTTCAACTGACATCTGTCTTTAAGCGTATGGATGAAAATGACAGCGTGTCATAATTTTCCACATCCTACAAGACCCCCTTCAAAGTTTTTGAACTTTATGAGTTTCAAAAGTTCGAAATTACTTTGAACAGAAAGTGGGAATGAGTCCTGACACGCTGGCATGAGTTCATTAAATGTCATGATGACTCTTCATTTTTCGAGATTGATTGAATCTGATAGAAGAATATGAACAGCCAGCAAGCTCTATTATATAAACCGAGAGAATTCAATTTTTGGCTTTCATCTTTTGCAACCATGACTCCAAAGGAAGCTGCTGAAGAAGAAGCACGTAAGTTGGGATTCTGTTCCCATGGTGACCCCACTTTTGGGGGCCAAGAACCCGAACCTGTCGTCATCGAGCTCAAGGACGACCCTATGCATTTAGCCAAGATTTTCTTGGGCTACTTTGGTCTGGACGGCTCCTCTTCTTCTGATGGGCAGAGCCTCGCAGAGAAGCGTAAAATGTTCGTTGCTCTGTTACACCGCATGGGGGTCCAAAGCGTAGAAGAGTTAGGCGTCAAGCTTAGTCGCTCTGGAAAATAGAGCGTGACTTTGTTGCACCCCTTTCTTTCCCTCTCTCTTTTTGTTTTGTAGGGCCATCAGTGCCTTTAATGAAAATGAATATTCAAGAATTTTCTGTGTTGAAAACTAACATGCACCGATGAATAACTGTCGAATACGCCATCTTCCAAGTTGTAAGTTACGCTAGATAGCGTATGCCAATGAAATAGCGTATATTACGCTATTTTCCAATGTTTTGTGAATTCCACTGAATAGCGTATATCAGCGTATGTTACGCTATAAATTACGCTGTCCTTTAACATTGTGATTTACGTTAAATAACGTACACCAATGAATAGCGTGCACCAATAAATAGCCCGTAAGTTACGCTATCTTCCAACGTTTTGGAAAGCATTCTTTGAATATTTCCAAGGCTGTGCTGGTTTCCAAAGTACACGTGTCATTCATTCCATGTTTACGAGCGCTATTCATGCGGATCTTTTCCAAGAATAGGTTCATGCTCCATACTTTAAATAGATGGATGAACTCCACGCAAACTCATCTTCCCATTCTTCTTCCTCTCTTCTGAGAATGAATTTTTCTATGAGAAGAAAATAGGAAAGCCATGTTGTCTGATGTCAAATCTCTGTGCACGCTACCAGACATGGATCTGTCAATCTTTTAGCAGCAAACTCAGCGGTAAGTTCAATATACACGCATCGAAATTTTTGTTTGCTAAGGACAAATTCATCTTCCCGAAATGAACAGAATGCATCTGTCTTTGCTTGGCCAGTTTCTGTTAACTGATTTTTCTTTACTATTTCTTGCAGAATTTTGGCTGAAAACCTTCTTCAGAACTGGCATTGGTGATATGGATGCTGTGGACAATGTTCTTCTGACATCTACATCAGGGAGCTCATACGCTTTTGACGCGTATATCAGACAACTCAGAACTCTTCGTGTGATAGAAGGGTCTTCCTCAGATGGTAGGAAGAGCCTTTATACACGAGAGTTGGATGGTGGAGTCAACTCTATCCCGAGAAATCGGGTAGTAGAGTTCCTTTCACGGCAGAACTAGGAATTGTATCCCAAGGTTTGGATATATTCCTATCTGCTTGAGGTGCCGCCGTTCCTCCACGCGCTGTATTGGCAGCAACACGCCATCGTGTTGCCATACTCTGTGGTTCTCCTCTCGTCTGAGAGATAAGACCAGAGTTTGATTCCTGCTGGACACCCAGGAATTGCCACAAACAACGAGATTGCCAGAGAAGATCCAAGAAGAAATAGATCTCAGTTGTACATAGAATGAAAATCCAAGATTTGTAATAGATTTCCATTATGATTTGTAGGAAAGTCTAAGAAAATGTAATAGACTTTTTGTGGTGAAATGGGAATGGAAATGACAATTCTTCTATGCTCAATGATTTGTATTTGTGGATGAATTGTGGACATAATAGATAATAAAATTATTTTTTCTGTTTTAGAGTATATAATATTATCAGAGGTATTATGGACATGATAATATATAGGAACTCAAAAGAAAATAGATTGATTTCTATGCAGAGGTCAAAACATGACAAATGAGTAAGTAGATTCGGATTTGATTCAGAGGTTATGAAAACATGATAAATAACGAATCCCCACTTAATGAACTGATAGAAGATTATGAACGGATGAACCGTTAAGAAACGATGAACAGATGAACTGTCGAGTGAATGTAATAAATAAACGGACGAACCGTCAAGTATTAATGAACATGTGAAACGTCGGATGAATACGAGAAATGAATGGATGAACTGAGTATTGGGAAAGAATACGTCCCTTCGAACCTTGTAACCATATGCCTATAAATAGAGCATATATTTGAATTGAAGGATCGTATTTTATCCACAATGTCTTTTGAAGAGAACATAAAGAAGGCTGAAGTCGCCCTTGAAGCTACTGAAAGTGTTAAAGAACATCCACCTCCGCAGAAGAAGGAAATGGGCGAAAGCTCGTCTACTCCCAAGCCGCCAAAAGATATCCTGGACTTCCTGGTCGAACCAGAAGAAACCGAAGAAGAAGAAGCAATGAGGCTGGCTGCCTGTCAGTTCTTGGTGCGGTCAGGAAATGATGTATTCAATTCTTTTGCTAATTATGTATGTGGTTCTCGTCCCAAATACGAAAGGGATTACAGTGATCTTCCATGATGATGTATTTCTTGAAGAATTTGTCTCAAATAAACTCTGTTTAAGGAAACTTTGTTTATGATGTATCCTTCCTGCTTTATATTATTTTGACTTTATTCACTGATCTTTTAGACTCAAAAAATCAAAAGGACGAGATATCATTTCCATAGAATATGGTACATACTGAGATAGAAAATTCAGAGGTGATATGGACATGATTTTCTTATACAAGATCTTTATTAAATCCACTGGGAATCTAATAAGACAAAATATCAAATTCTCTGGGAAAATGATACATGGTAGAATATCAGTTTCCGCTGGGGATAATGATATCGAAATAGATTTTGTAGAGAAGAATAAATTTTTGATTTTACATTTGCTGGGGAGTAATAAAAATATTATTTATACATAATATTTTTTTAAGAATTTGCCATTGATAGGCATCATCATGACTTTCCCGTCCATAGAGGCAAGCTGATATGCTCTATTAGAGAAGACTTTGTTTACTACGAATGGGCCTTCCCATTTCGCGTCAAATTTGCCTTTGCTCATATGTGTCATGGTCATCGGACGTCTGACAGTAAGGACCAATTCTCCCTTTTGATATGTTCTGACTTTGACTTTCCGATTAAAAGCTTTTGAGATTCGGGCTTGATATAGCTCGATATTTTGTTGCGCATACAATCGTTTTTCATCTAGAGCTTCCAACTCTTGAAGTCGAAGACGATCATTGTTCTCTGCAGTGAGTTCATTAGCGATTGCTATCCTTAAAGAAGGAATTTGAATCTCTAAGGGAAGAACAGCTTCACACCCATATACCAAAGAGAAAGGTGTACATCCGGTCGCATTGCGAACTGTGGTACGATAAGCCCATAAACATTCACCAAGCTTCTCACTCCAGTTACGTTTATTGGAAGAAACGAACTTTTCAAGAGTTTGATGATTGTTTTGTTGAAAGCCTCTGCTAGTCCATTGGCTGCTGGATTATATGCTGTAGAAGCCAGATTATTAATCCGATGATCATCACAGAATCGAGTAAATTTCTGGCTGACGAACTGTGGTCCATTATCATGGATAATACGCCGAGGAACACCAAATCGATAGATAACATGATGTTTGACAAAGTTGATAACATTAGAAGTCTTGACTTCAGATAACGGGATTGCTTCAGCCTATTTAGAAAAGTAATCAGTTATTGCTAGAATAAACCGATGTCCTTTTGATGATGGTGGATTGATAGGACCGATGACGTCCATGCCCCAAGCTTCAAAGGGCCATGATGCCGCTATTGGGTGTAAGAACTCCGATGGTTGATGGATAAAGTCTGCATGAATTTGACAGGCTTTACATTTCCGAGCATATTGAATGGTATCAGCTACCATCGTGGGCCAATAATAACCCATACGTCGGATACGATCTTGAAGTTTAGGACCTGGTTGATGAGCTCCGCAGACGCCATCATGTGCTTCACGGATTATCTGTTGTGCTTCTTCACCAGCGATGCATCGAAGGAGAAGACCATCATAGGCTCGACGATATAGTGTCTTCGTAGTATGATTATAATAGAATCTGAGAGACCGGCGCCGGATAGATGCTGCTTCACTCGAGTTATCAGGAAGTATGTCATACAACACAAAATCCAGAAACGGACGTCTCCAGTCTTCAGTTACGGTGTCTATTTTGTTAGAAAAGACATATTCCATAGTAGAATCGGAAGAAGACAAGGACACTTTGTCAAATTTTAATTCAGCATCAAAGTTGAGAGAATCTTCGTCTGGATTATGGGGAAAAACCAAAGCCAGATTATTTTCAACGCAGAATAGTTCTCGGTTATAAACCACTATCACTTGCTGACGTCTGATTGGTATGGCTAATACAGCAGCAAGATTAGCCAAAGCATCAGCTTCTGTATTATAGGCTCGTCGAACATGTTCGATAAAGAAACCTTCAAAAGATGAGGCTATAGAGAGTGCTGCTCGATGATAAGGTATCAAATCTTGATGACGAACTTCATACGTTCCTCTGATCTGATTGATGATAAGCTTAGAGTCTCCATAAACTTCTAAATATTGAACATCCAGATGTTTAGCGAGTTGAAGACCAATGAGCAACGCATTGTATTCTGCAACATTATTTGAACATGATTGATCCAGAGAATAAGCCCTCTGAATAGTTAATCCCTCTGGGGATACAAGAACAATTCCAACTCCGGCGACAATATCGCCGTTAGGACCTATTCTAGATGCTCCATCAAAGAATAGACGCCAGGTAGGAACTTCTTCAGAAACCAGATTTGAATCTAGAACTTCATCGGGAATCTCATCATATAATTTAAAATCTTCTGGGACTGCATGAGCTGCTAGAAAATCAGCAAGAGCCTGTCCTTTAACTGACTTCTGAGGAATATAATGCATGTCATATTGGGCTAACAAGATTCCCTAATTAGCTAGTCTGAAGTTGAGAATACCAGGTTTCTTCATCATAATCCTGATGGGATTCACTCTGGAAATGACATGAATCGTTTGACCGATAATATAATGTCGCGTTTTCTGAACAGCAAACATTAATGCTAGGCATTCTTTCTCGATTGGAGAATAACGCGGTTCAGCGCCTGTCATTGTGCGACTGAGATAATAAATGGCCTGTTCATGACCATCTTTATTTTTCTGGGCGAGTAATGCACCAAGAGAATGATCCATAGCTCGAACATATAGAAGAAATGGTATTCCCGAGATGGAAGGTACCAAAACTGGAGGGTTCATGAGGTACTGTTTGATGTCATCAAATGCTTTTTGACATTCTTCGTTCCAGATGAAAGATACACCTTTCTTCAGAAGTTTGTGGAATGGTCTGCAGCGTCCTGATAAATTGGAAATGAATCTCCTGATATAAGCAATTCTTCCTTGAAATCCTCGTAGCTCTTTTAAGGTGCGTGGAGGACGCATCTCTTAGATGGCTTTGATCTTCTCGGGATCCACGTGTATACCTTTAGCGGTAATGACGAAGCCGAGAAATTTACCACTAGAGACGCCCAGGAAGGACTTAGTAGGGTTCATTTTAAGTTGATGCTGACGCATTAAATCAAAGATAGTCTTCAAATCTTGGATATGATCCTCCTTTCGTCGACTTTTGACTGCAATATCATCAACATAGCATTCGACTATTTTTCGGAGATGTTCACGAAATATAGTGCTCATTGCTCGCTGATATGTTGCTCCTGCATTCTTGAGACCAAATGGCATCACTGTATAACAGTATGTACCGATCGGCGTTCTGAAGGAAGTGTGTTTTTCATCATCTAGAAACATTTTGATCTGGTTGTATCCCGAATACCCATCCATAAATGACATTCGTTCGAAACCACATGTATTGTCGATCATGACATCAGTAATTGGAAGAGGAAACTCGTCTTTGGGACAAGCTGCATTGAGATCGCGAAAGTCTATACAGACTCGGATCTTGCCAGTCTTTTTAAGGACAGGAACAATGTTAGCCACCCAGTCAGGATGTTGTTCCTCTCGAATAAATCCAGAAGCCATAAGCTTGTTGACTTCAGCTTCAATTGCATCCATAATGTCTGGACGAAATCGTCGCTGTTGTTGTTTGATCGGTTTAGCATTTGGCATGATATTGAGTTTGTGCATTGCGATCTTCGGATCTAGTCCTGGCATATCCTCGTAGCTCCAGGCGAAGACATCGATATAATCACGAATAAGCTTGATCATGTCTTGCTTATCTATTTCTGAAAGACTCTCACTGATGAATATTGGTTTAGGAGAACCTTCTTCACCAACATCAATTTGGATCAGTTTATCTTCAGTAGGAGGTTCCCTCTGTTCGAACCTGAATTCCCATTGATTCTCTAATCTTTGAGCCCATCGTTCCGATTCGGGTGATATTTCAAAATCATCCTCATCTTCATCATTTTCTTGTGGGCCATCAACAGAGACCATATTGATGGATAGAATAGAGCGATAAAGATCGCCAACACTCGTGTCAGAATCCCAAGAGAGAGAATCAGAAGACTCAGATCGTTCATCTTCAGATTGTTCGTCTTTATTGAATTTTGACTCTTCATGGACTATGTTGACAAAAGGGGTAGGAGCAATATAACCTAAACCACATTTTGTCCTTCCGTATTTTAATGGAGGAATTCGAACAGGCATTCTTCTTCCTTTTCCATTATTGAGACTGGTTCTAAAGTCATAATCCATATTTTTGATGATATTTTTGGATTGCTGACTGTAGCGACGCAGTTGTAACCTTCCAGTATCGTCATTTATATCATCTTCTTCCAAGTTAGGAGGATTCTGAGGTCCTTTATAGAAAAATATTGGATTTTCTCCCTTCTTTCGACTGGGGACCACAAAGTATGATTTCTGTATAGAGTCTAATGATATGTCTGTATGAAGAGCTTGAACAACCCCTATAGTTAGTGGCTCTAAGCTATTTAGCAATTGTAAATAACTTTGTACATAACCACAAACATCAATATACTGCAAAGGAGATGCTTCATTAATACTAGATGCTGTATTTACAACAGAAGGTTGAGCCTTATCAGACTTAGTCAGATTAATGACAAAGGGGGAGGAAGAAGAACAGTTAGAATTTTTGTTTCGATTAAGATCGATAACAAAAGGCTCAGAAGAGGTGAGCTCCCTTAAAGAAGACCGTGGATAAGTAATGCGTCCACTGACTGGAATGACTAGAGTATCTGATCTAGCCTGAGAAGATGGAGGGGGAGTGATGAGTCCATTGACAGGAATGATCAGCGAACTTTGTGAAGCTTGGGAAGATGGTGCAGTAGTGCGTCCACTGACAGGAATTATCAGTGAGCCCTGGGCAGATGATGAAGTAGTACGTCCACTGACCGGAATTATCAGTGAGACTTCTTCAGATGATCTAACAGACTGCGGAGGAGTGATACGCCCTTTTACAGGAATAACAAAAGTGTCAACTTTGGATGTCTCATCTTCATTATCCATAGCTTGCAAGACTTTCGAGTATTCATCTTTGTACATGCGAGCGTCATTGAAGTAAGCTTCGACTCCTTTGAATGGGTAAAGATCTGCCACTTCTTTTTGAACCTCTCCATTATCATCAACATATTTGAAGCACTGATGAAGGGTTGAAGGAACGACATTATGTTCATGCAAGAAAGGTCTCCCCAATAGAGCATTGTATGAGCAACCATGATTGTCGATGATGTAAAAAGTAACCTTAGTACGAAGATCGCCTATTTGAAATTTAAGGCGAATCTTGCCTAAAGGCTCACTTTTTTCTTGATTGAATCCCAAGATGGTAGTGATAGTGCTGGAGAGACTATGCACAGGTATCTTCAATGCATCTAACATAGCCTTTGGCATAATACTGAGAGCGGATCCTGGATCAATCAGTAAACGATCAACCTTCATAGAATCAATATATCCTGTATGATATAAAGGACGGTCATGTCGATTATCCTCTAGCAGCATATCGTCCTGCGTAAAGGTAATGTTTGGAATAAATTCCAATACATTATGGCAATGAGAAACAGGTTCTGTTTCCAACTTATTGAGGAGAGTTAACCAGGTTTCTGCTTGCAGCAGTGCTTCACTCAGAGTTTCTCGAGTCTCTTTAGAGAGGCGTAAGAGCTCAAAGATTGATAATTTAGCTGGTGTATTGGCTAGTTGAGCCAATATATCAAAATTATAAGGCTTTTCAAGTCCTGTAGGAGATGACTTCTTCAGTGGTTTGTCGAAGCGGACTTGTTGTTTGCCTTTGTCAGCTGCTGTTGGTTTAGAAGGAACTGTCTCAACAGGAACATTTAAAGGCTCTTCAGTAGAGACTGGAATTGAAGCTGTAACCGGAGGAACGTCAGAAATTTCTTCAGGAACTTCAGCATAATCTTTCAGATATACTTTTCCAGACCGAGTTCCAGCATGAACTTCAACTTCAGATTCTGGTTCAAGGTCTATGGAAACCATGCTGCAATTCTTTATTTTGCTCTTGGTTCTTTTATGTTTGATGAAAGCTTCATTCCAGAAACCAAGGCCAACATGAGATTGATTATGTCTTATGGTGATGGCCAAAGGTGCTCGGAGTCCCTTGCCTAAGTTCAAACCTGGGGCAGTGGCTAGATCATAACCCATTTTCGCCATCAATTCACGAGATTGTGAACTGTATAAATGAAAAGCAGGTTTGTACCTATCTTCAATTTGAGGTACAGATTTTATCTTCGTAGAGAATGAATTTCCTGCTGAGATGAAAGTAGAGGTTAGATAAAAAATCGGGTGTGAAACTAGAAGTCACATTGCATGACTTAGTCTTCCCGAGCTTCTTTTAGATGAGGAAATCTTCCGAGGAGAAAAGGAAGACGTCTCAAACTCTGTCTTTAAGTCTGGGTGAATCCACATGATTTCTCCCTTCTTGGTTGTGACAGGAACAAGTCCGTCATTCTGTGCTGGTGGGATGTTTATAACTTCGAGAGTTGCTTTGGGGATAGGAACAATCCCACTTTCCACCATTAAGGGAGGGAAGTCACCGAACTGCATTGAAATTACATTTGCTGTGACTGTTTTGTCTTTGGGTGTTAATGTCACAGCTCCTGATTTAATCATCTCTTGAATCTTCCCTTTTAATACATAGCAAGACCGGATTGTATGACCCAGCATTCTATGATATGGACAGTATTTTGGATGATCTGTCTTATTGGCTTCATCAGGCTTTTTAATTTCTGGCAATTGAATCTTATTACCTTTGAGTAAGCATTCAAAGATACCCTGAACATCGTCATCATCGAAAGAATATTCTTCTTTCGGCCGAGGAGATCTATGTTGTTGATTTGTTGGAGCTGAAGTAGCTTGGGTAGTCTTTACTTCTTGACTACTGTTTTGGAGATTGACTTCAAGAGCTTCTTTTCCTTTGCGATTGTTGGGTCGAGTACTATTGCTAGCACTCTGATTTGATTCTTTGGGAGCCATTTGTACCCCCAGACCCTTGAAGGTCTCAGCACTGACCTCGGCAGCCTTGGCACTGACAATGAAAGAAAGCCAATCTTGGAACTGAGTGGACCCTGTCCACATACTGATAATTGGTAAGAGGTTCGACTTGCAAGTGTCGATCGTAACAGCATCGGGAGTTCCAAGAGGCATTTTGAGGGCTTCTCTTCTGAATCTCTCAATGAATTCCTCAGTGGTCTCATTATTCTTCTGTTTGATTCTTATGAGGGCCGATATGGTCATATCATTGAGCCCTTCGTAGAATCGTTCAAGAAACATTTGCTTAAAACCGGCGAATGAGGTAATGCACCCATCAGGGAGACTTCTATACCATTCATAAGCCGTTCCTTTGAGACATCCAATGAACACCCGAGTAAGGAGGGCGTCACTTGGTTGCAATTGATCAGTCATTACTTCAAAATGATTAATGAACTGACTTGGAGAGGTTGTCCCATCATAGAAAGAGATGGTCGGAGGTTTGTATTTTGGTGGATACGATACCTGCTTCCATTCTATCGGATAAGGCTGTTTGATGCCTAACCTTTGTAAGCCATCCTTCTGTTTGAATGCCTCGAATTGAGTTTTGAGATTCTTCAATTCTTCAGAGACAACTCCCGAAGATTGTGGAGTTGTGGCTTGTAGAGTGTAATTGGGAGGAGGGACTGCAGCATATGTACCACCCCCAGCTCCAGAGTGACTTGGTGTGGTTTGTACAGGAACATTAGATTGTACCCCCGGAATAGTAGAGGGTTCGGGGTTTGGAACAACAGGGGTATTCAATACCACTGGTGGTGCTGTCTGTTGTTGAGCCTGCATTAGAGTGTGCATAGCACTCAATGTATCTGCCATAGCTCGTAATTGTTGTTCTAAAGAAGAAATCCTCTGTTCATGAGCCTCATTACTAGTCGAAGGTTCATTATCACTTTCTGCCATGTAAGTGGTAATCATTCGAGGAATAGATGATAAAACAGTCTGTTCTGAATCATCACTGTGTGAATCAGTATCTTTCCCAGGGCTTTTTACAGGAGTCAATACTGGAAAATTGGACTCTCCAAGGAAGTCTTCTGTGATCTCCGGATTACCACTTGGATGAGAAGAAGAAGAGGCTCTGGTCAAGGCTCCGGTCCTGGATCGAGTGCCGAGATAAACACCATCTTCAGAGTCTGATATAGCATCAGACCGTATGCTACCCCCAATATTTCTGGAAGTCATGTTGATAGAAGCATAAAGAGGTTCATCTTCATCCAACATTGGTTCATATTGAATCCGTTCAAAAACAGATTGTCTTTTTGGTGAACAACAACATTGGATGACAACCCGAGGTTGGAAGTCACAACCATGCTTTTCATGGCGAATATGGGCAATGTCATAGCCAGATGAAGTGTCAATTCTCTGTTTATTTTGCAAATATTCTCGGAGATCTATAGGAACAGATTGGGAAGTATTTGAAGATAGTTTCTGTGTAGAAACTTGTCTTTTGTTCTTCTGTCTTCTTGGTTCCTGAGTGTATAAAGACTGATTAATTTGAGCCACATAGTTCTTGACATATTCTGCATCAGGGTCTAATATACTTGTCTCAGTGGAACTGAACCGATTCTGATTAAGCTTATTACGAAGATCCGTGGGAGATTTGACTTTGATATCAGTCTTAGATACTTGTAATTTGCCTTTTTCAGACCGAGAAATTTTGAGAGAAGGAAGATGAGTATTATTCCGACTAGGAGTCGGTAATAATCCATCTTTGGAGGAATTAGCCAAAAGGCGTTTTCCATTGTTTGATCTAGTAAGAGTACTAGTCAAATTAACTCCAGAGGTAAAGACCTTAGGAGTAGAGGAGTTGACTAAAGAGTCTTTCTCCTTGGTTGGCACAAGATGTGCAAGTTGAGGGGGAATCATTTGTATGTTCTGTGGAAGAGAACCCCCAATCTGATTTTCAGAAACAGTCAAAGGACTATATTTGTTAGCATATGCTGACTTCAGTTTGGACTTCTGGTCATATGCTGCCTTTTTATTAGCATACACTGGTTTTGGCTCGGCGTACGCTGCCTGATGTTGGCTTTTGTACACTGCCTTTGCCGTACGCTGCCCTTTGAATGCCATACGCTCAGAGTCATCAATGGCTAAAGAGCCGACTGCTGTCGTAAGAATAGAGGGAGAAGGGACCTTGACATGTTCAGAGATGGTTTTCCTTGTACACGCTGACTTGGTTAAAGAACCAATTTTGTCAGCGTGACTAGGGGAAACCACTGTTGCCGTGTTCCGAGAAGCCGAAGTGTACTTCATGGAAGTTGAAGACGTGTTCTTGTCATCATGAGAAATGACAGAAGCGTCTCGAATTGCTGCAGAAGACTTAGGGACATAGACGGAGTGTCTCTTCTTCTTGGCAACAGGAAGAGCGGAGGAAGCAGTGCGGCCCTCCTTCGCCTTGAGCATTTCTTCATAAGCCGATTGGTCGAATTGTACAACCATCGTCTTCTTCGTCAAGCCGATCGATGAAGTATCGCATTGAGTTGTTGCTATCTCATTGGAGGAGACAGCTTTCCCCAGCAGAGTCGCCAATTTGTTTTCCATAAATAAATTCACTTTATTTATTTTGTATCTGAGAAAATTACAACTGTAGGAATCTAATCTAGAAGACGATTACTTTATCCCTTGGACGATGCGATGAAGAAAACTCGAACTTTGAAGAACTTGGACAACAACTGGGCAATCTCTCTGTTCTCTCTGAAAATGACCTGTAGTCTCTGATGAAGATGAAGAAACTCTTTTTTATAGAGTTCAGGATAACTGTCCTTAAGCATATGCTCAGGTAGTTACTTGACGTGTGCATAACTGCAGGGACGCGTGGCGAATTCTGATGGAGACACATTAGCGTGCGGTCGAAAGTAGTGGAGCATGTTCATGAGAGATTGATGGCCTGGATGCCACGTTGCATAACTTCTAGAGAAGTGGATAACTGGTACAGGACACGTGAGAACGTGTGTTGACTGTAATCCTGGATATGGTTGCTGTAATACGCTGCCTTGTTGAAGGAGAGTTATACGCTGACTTGGATGATGTAGAAACAAAATAAAGCTGATACGCTTACTGGAGAAGAAAGGAGTCGTACGCTCACTTGATGAGGAAGGAGTCGTATAGACTTCATACGCTCACTGAAGAAGGAAGGAGTCGTATAGACTTCATACGCTCACTGAAGAAGGAAGGAGTCGTATAGACTTCATACGCTCAATGAAGAAGGAAGGAGTCGTATAGACTTCATACGCTCACTGAAGAAATAGCCACGTGGCCATCATCAATCTTCTTTGGTACACCATAGCTTTCCATAACTGACAAAATCTTCTCGAGCGTCGTGACTGCGGATTTGACGGCTGACAGACTGTCAAAACTGACAGTAATGATGGCTTTTGTATTTATGAAGGCTGCTGAGTTGTCCTCGTAAAAGACAAAATCGGCTCTTCGAAAACCTATACGACGGTTACTTTTCTCGTGACAGCTGTCTTTGCACGAAAGATGAAGTGTCAGATTCATTTCTCATTTAAACATATGCTGTGCTGTCACTTCAGTAAATAATAAAATATTTACTGAGCGTATGGCTTTTGAATGAGCGTATGGCTTCAACTGACATCTGTCTTTAAGCGTATGGATGAAAATGACAGCGTATCATAATTTTCCACATCCTACAGTCGCTAAAACAACAATTTTCGTCGCTAAAAATATTTAGCGACGAAATTACCGACGTTTCGTGCTGGTCGCGGAAATGTAAGTCGTTGATCTACTAAACGTCGCCTAACGTCGCAATTACCGACGTTCGCCGACGTATTTATACGTCGGTATAATACCGACGTCTACCGTCGTGTCGTCGGTGGCTTTGCGACGTAATATTTCGAGTCGCTAGGAGTCAGTACATTTACCGACGAATTACCGTCGAGTCGTCGGTAAATTTAGTGATATGTTCAAAGTCGCTAAAAGTCGGTAAATTATGGGAATTCCTGGGGATTATTACCGACGTGCACCGACGTTTACCGACGTCCTCCGACATGTTTTGACGTCGCTAAACGTCGGTACCCTGGATAATATCGCTTATCTACCGACGTTTACCGACGCAATATTACGTCGGAGGACGTCGGTAAACGTCGCTAAATCTGCAAAAAAAATAAAAATAAAATAAAATACAGAATATCCATTTCTCCCTGCAGTTTAAAAAGCTAACCATTTCTCACTGTAGAATAGGATCCAAACTATCACAGAATGTCTATTTCTCACTGTACACAGGTTTCAGTCCCAATAACCAAGTCTACAAGAATCACACAATGTCCAGTTCTCAGAATGTCCAATTCTCACTGTACACAGATTTCAGTCCCTATAAGCAAGTCTACAACAATATCACTTCACAATACGAAGCTTGGTCGACTACTTTCCGACGATACTAATCTGAAATGGTATATAATAATCCAACACGGCCGATACCTATCGGATATGACCGATACCAAATCGATAAGGCCAATATGAATCCTAGCTATACGGCCGATACATATCGGATAGGACGATACCAATTCGCTAAGACCAATACCAACCGATACGGCCCATACCAAAACGATAGATCGATACTAATCCGATACGGTCAATACTTATAAGTACCTACGGTCCAGGAGGTTGATCCGCTAGTACATCCATGTACGATCAACGAAGTAACGATCCATTTCAATTTGGATGTAAAAATCTGTATCGTAAGAAACAAAACATAATCAGTTATATTTCACATGCTTAATTGCCAAGTATGGGAACGAATGGCTCAGAACACAACCCAAAATTCATTCTAGCATACATTAGTGTGAATCATCTATGTTCTGTACATATGGTGTAGTATATGTTCTTATCGTATCTAGTATCTGAAGGATATAACAGAATCAAGATGAACTCACATAATGTAATACTAAGACATCATCTACTACTATATAAGATATAGTGATAGGTTGTCATATCATCATTGCCGAGGGATGAGGGTCGGAGGACAATCAACTTTATCTACGGATACATAGTTTCTGCCTCGCCAGTCGAATGGCTTAATTGCCAAGTATGGGAACGAATGGCTCAGAACACAACCCAAAATTCATTCTAGCATACATTAGTGTGAATCATCTATGTTCTGTACATATGGTGTAGTATATGTTCTTATCGTATATAGTATCTGAAGAATGTAACAGAATCAAGATGAACTCACATAATGTAATACTAAGACATCATCTACTACTATATAAGATATAGTGATAGGGGCTCGCCGGAGGGAGGAGAAGGGGCTCGCGGTGGAGGAGGAGGATGAGCGGCGCCGGAGGGAAGGGGGTCGGGCTGTCGTCGAGTTCGGAGAAGAGGGGCGGGAATAAAAAATTTGGGGAGAGGGAGAAATGAAAAGTCGAACCGAGGAAACCCTTTTTATCAGAAATTAGCGACGTCCGCAAATACGTCGCAAAGCGTCGGTATTCGTTTAATATTCGGCGACGTAATAATCTTTGCGACGCTAAACGTCGTTGAACTGATAAAACTAGCGACGTTTTTCGACAAATCAACGACGTTGGTTTTTATTACACTAAAGGTAGTCGTAATATGTCGCTGTTTGTCGCTATCAGCGATGTATTGTGACGCATACTTTCGGAGTCGCTATCAACGAATGGCTCAGAACACAACCCAAAATTCATTCTAGCATACATTAGTGTGAATCATCTATGTTCTGTACATATGGTGTAGTATATGTTCTTATCGTATCTAGTATCTGAAGAATGTAACAGAATCAAGATGAACTCACATAATGTAATACTAAGACATCATCTACTACTATATAAGATATAGTGATAGGTTGTCGTATCATCATTGCCGAGGGATGAGGGTCGGAGGACAGTCAACTTTATCTACGTATACATAGTTTCTGCCTCGCCAGTCGAATAGCTTAATTGCCAAGTATGGGAACGAATGGCTCAGAACACAACCCAAAATTCATTCTAGCATACATTAGTGTGAATCATCTATGTTATGTACATATGGTGTAGTATATGTTCTTATCGTATGTAGTATCTGAAGAATGTAACAGAATCAAGATGAACTCACATAATGTAATACTAAGACATCATCTACTACTATATAAGATATAGTGATAGGTTGTCGTATCATCATTGCCGAGGGATGAGGGTCGGAGGACAGTCAACTTTATCTACGAATACATAGTTTTTGCCTCACCAGTCGAATGGCTTAATTGTCAAGTATGGGAACGAATGGCTCAGAACACAACCCAAAATTCATTCTAGCATACATTAGTGTGAATCATCTATGTTCTGTACATATGGTGTAGTATATGTTCTTATCGTATGTAGTATCTGAAGAATGTAACAGAATCAAGATGAACTCACATAATGTAATACTAAGACATCATCTACTACTATATAAGATATAGTGATAGATTGTCGTATCATCATTGCCGAGGGATGAGGGTCGGAGGACGTCGGTAAACGTCGCTAAATCTGCAAAAATAAAAATAAAATAAAATACAAAATATCCATTTCTCCCTGCAGTTTAAAAAGATAACCATTTTTTACTGTAGAATAGGATCCAAACAATCACAGAATGTCCATTTCTCGCTGTACACAGGTTTCAGTCCCTATAACCAAGTCTACAACAATCACACAAAATATGGGAACGAATGGCTCAGAACACAACCCAAAATTCATTCTAGCATACATTAGTGTGAATCATCTATGTTCTGTACATATAGTGTAGTATATGTTCTTATCGTATCTAGTATCTGAAGAATGTAACAGAATCAAGATGAACTCACATAATGTAATACTAAGACATCATCTACTACATATAAGATAAAGTGATAGGTTGTCGTATCATCATTGCCGAGGGATGAGGGTCGGAGGACAATCAACTTTATCTACGGCTACATAGTTTCTGCCTCGCCAGTCGAATGGCTGCAGGGACTATGTCCTGATCACCATGTCGTACCGTAAATTAATGCAAATGGAGCTGGAGCCAAAATACAGAAACCAAAATATGATATCCACCTCAAGTATAGAGTCGGGAGAGAAGAACTTTTCCACCCTCTCCCTCTCTCACGCTATCAACGTCACAACTTTTCCACCTCAAGTTCTGATCAAACATTTTCCTTCTCCTCTCCTCCACCATGGCTCTGAACCCATCTGCTCCTCCCTACTTCCCTTCTTCTTATTTGACTCTCTCAGCCACATATGATATCCAGCTCAAGTGTAGAGTCGGGGAAGAAGAAGTGGACAAGAAGAGGAGGGGAAGCAGCACAGCCGGCGGCATGACCCGAATGAAGAACAGAGGTTTTCTTCAACATACGTAGGAGAACTATAAGGATATATCTTTTCACAATATATCACCTTATCAAAGATCCTTAATGTGACAACCATGTTACCGCGGTGTCGGAAGACTAACATGTCATAATTTTCTAAGCCGTGTGTTTTGACATAATCCTCCAACCAATGTGGGATGAGCACGGATACTTTGACAAAGGAGACCACCATGCTGTCAGGAACCTCTCACTCGAGCTCTACACCAAAGATGTCCACTTGAGCTCCGGGACAAAGTTTTGGCTCGAAGCAAGAATCTGTTGAGGGAGCACATCCACCATGCCGTCAGAAAAAAATACTAACGGTGAGACCCATCTGAGTAGGACGTATACTCTGATAATATCTCCTCCAACACTCAATCCCACTACTGATATAATTCTTGTAAAGGTGATCTCTCAGAGTATACGTCCCTCAGATGGATCTCTCAGAGTATCCTCTCCGGTTGGTTGTCGTATCATCATTGCCGAGGGATGAGGGTCGGAGGAGAGTCGACTTTATCTACGGATACATAGTTTCTGCCTCGCCAGTCGAATGGTTGCAGGGACTATGTCCTGATCACCATATCGTAGTCCAATACAATCCAGAGATTGACACAGTACTAATTCATATATGTAGTCCAATACAAATAGTCTAATACAAAAACAACCCAATACAAATAGTCCAATACAAATAAGTACTAATAGCTAATGAGAACCACGCTGCTCACGTAAACGCTCAGTGATACGATCACGCAACCACCTCGAAAAAGCGAGATCTTTGGCGTGAGGAGAGATGTCGTCCCTTGTAAGTGTTGCACGAATAGAACTCCCGGTCTCACTAGCTACCGGTGCTGGATGAATAGAACTCCCGGTCTCACTAGCAACCGGTGCCACTTCCTCCTTAACTGTAGGAGGAGCCACCTCAGCATTCACTATTTCCCTCAAATGACGTGCCGCTCCTCGGGTCATGGGTGCCATCTGGTAAGATCAATAGTCACAAATAATATAATTGTAACATAAACAAGCTAAAGGAACCATCATGTAATTTGAGTACATTTTCGAAAGCAGAGGGATGAGGGTCGGATGACAGTCAACTTTATCTACGACTACATAGTTTCTGCCTCGCTAGTCGAATGGCTGCAGGGACTATGTCCTGATCACCATGTCGTACCGTAGATTAATGCAAATGGAGCTGGAGTTGGAGCCAAAATACAGTTGGTACTAATGCAAATGGAGCT
Organism: Iris pallida; assembly: GCA_029216955.1. Taxonomy (NCBI): domain Eukaryota; kingdom Viridiplantae; phylum Streptophyta; class Magnoliopsida; order Asparagales; family Iridaceae; genus Iris; species Iris pallida. The sequence continues at coordinate 10,671,274 of JANAVB010018994.1, read as the reverse complement.
GGAGTTGGAGCCAAAATTCAGTTGGTACTAACCTCAATAGAACAAACACTCTCACAGCTCAAAATACTAACACATGCTCACGCCTTACTCTTGTGACACTCCCTTTCAAACACAAACACACACATATATGTTCCCTTACACATGTTGCCATGTTACCTTTAAAAATAGGAAACCCTTGTTGTCTATAATAAGACACAATTCACCAAAGAGAACCATACTGTAGAACTCACACTTTAACACAATTCTACAAAGAGTTGTCATAGGGTGTTGAGCGATGTCATTTTATTCTTTTCTTCTTCTTCTTCTTCTTGAAATTTTTGAGTATTGGATCTTGAGAGACATATATAGCTAGAACTTACGAAGAATGGAGTACCATACTTCAACAAATAGATGTTGACTAATTGGTTCATATACTTGTTGTCTAAAATAAGTGTAGGAATGTTGCAAGGTGAAACAATGTATCAAACACTATATCGAAACCCAAACCCAATATGCAAATCCAAATTAATACAAAAATACACAAGTGTATGTAGGGGATTAAGTGTACAGAGGTGAAATACATATAAATGCATGCTTGGGGGTGTCCACGTGTCCAACAAATAGACACAAAGTGTCCAAAACCTCACGAACACACTGTATCAGTGAACACATGGTCGTAATGTGTCTCCGTGTCCATTTTGGACACGAAAAACACCTCAATTAGGGTCAGGATTTACCTTCAGTCTCCTCGCGGTGGTGGAGGAGGAGGAGGAGGACAAGTTCGGTGGTGGAGGAGGAGGGATTAAGTGTACAGAGGTGAAATACATATATATGCAAGCTTGGGGGTGTCCACGTGTCCAACAAATGGACACAAAGTGTCCAAAACCTCACGAACACACTGTATCAGTGAACACATGGTCATAATGTGTCTCCGTGTCCATTTTGGACACGAAAAATACCTCAATTAGGGTTAGGGTTTACCTTCAGTCTCCTCGCGGTGGTGGAGGAGAAGGGGCTCGCGGTGGAGGAGGAGGAGGAGGAGGAGAAGGGGCTCACCGGAGGAAGGAGAAGGGGCTCGCGGTGGAGGAGGAGGATGAGCGGCGCCGGAGGTGACACCCCCATTTCCTGTATTTCGTATTTGTACTCGTAATTTGATTTTTGGCACGTATTTTATTTTCTCGACTTGCGGATTTTGGTTTCTCGTAAATGGGTTTGGACCATGACTTGGTTTTATTTTGTGGAGTTGGTTGGATTGGTTTGGTTTACCATGAGTGGAACACCTTAGCCTATTCTCCACCTCCATTCCATCACAACCACCCTCATTAAAACCTACCAACCTTTTCTCTCTCCTCCATAACTCCATTAATTTCTTACCACTTCTTCTTCTTCCTTCTTCCACACAACTCCCCAACCCATAGGCAAGTGCACATTGCCATCAAATAAGCACCACTTTTTATTTGTCCATTAGCTAGATTAGGCCATGGAGAACAACTCTAGAACTTAACATTTTGTGATTTGGAGCTTTCATTTTTCTAGATCTAGGTTTTAACCATTTTCGAAAATCCTTGGTTTTGATCCATTAAACTTCAATTTTTGCATGTTTTAATGCTTCCATGAGGAAGAGAATTCGATTTTACTCAAGTTAGAACTTTGAAAATCTAGATTTGGTTTTGATTTGGCTAAGTTATGAAGATTTGAAGTTTTTGGTGTTCTTGAGGAGTTCATCTCAGCCTTGGTGAAGGCTCTCGGCCAGTGCTCTTTAGCACTTGACCGTTTGCGCACCCCGGCCTGTGCTCTTTAGCGCATGGCCGATTGCGCATGGGCTCAGCCAGTGCTTTGCGCTGCGCTGGATTGCGCTGGTGCAAGCTAGCCATGCGCAAGCCAGCCATGCGCAAAGTAACCCTCTGCGCAGTCTACTCTTGCGCAATCCAATTGATGCGCAAGGCATCCCCTGTGCCCTTTAACCCTGTGCCCCTTGACCCCTCTGCGCAGTCTACCCTTGCGCAATCCTCCCTTGCGCAATCCAATTGATGCGCAAGGCATCCCCTGTGCCCTTTAACCCTGTGCCCCTTGACCCCCCCTGCGCAGTCTACCCTTGCGCAAGGTAACCCTTGCGCAAGGCAACTCTTGCGCAGCTCTTCCATGCGCAGTACATACCCTGCGCAGCCCAACCCCTGACCCCCCTTGCACAACCTACTTGTCTATGATGAATTGTTATTTCTTTAAGCTTGGCTCTTCTATAGTCCTATGTATATTGGTATTTTATTAGATATTTTACGTCCATTTTATATCCTTACGCCTTTTGTCACGAACTGATTTTTACTTAATATGTTTGGAATGACTATTGTACATGGCATGGTATGACAAGGAACTAGCATAACACGACAGTGACCCGTAGTGGTGCACTCCTGACATGACCAACCTGACATGATAGTGGCCCGTGGCGGCGCACTCCTGACTTGACTTGACTTGTAACTTGTAACTCGACTCGTATAATCAACTTGACACCGTGGGTGTTCCTGCTTGCTTGCTTGTACAATCCACTTGTCTTGTCTTGCATCATGTCTAGGACGTGACTTCCTGGGTACCACGGCCAGGGACTCGCGCTAAATTGGATTAGGCTAATGATTAGATCAAACTAGAACATGGAAAATTCCCAGTCACAGGCAATCTCGTTATCTGGGCGCTTTAATGGACTTGTAGCTTGCCGACGAGTAGAGCACATTTCCAGCACACTGTCATGTGTTGCACCCTCTAAGTCACCTAAGGGTACATTTGTCTCCCGGGCAATGTACCCACCTATAACTCTCAACCCGCGGAAGGATAACTGGATAGTCTGCAGGGCTTGGGACTGGGAGTTTCTCACTTGCATCTTGTTAGTAATTAAGGCTTGTGATAACCCTAGTTAGTTAAGGTAGTAAGCCGTAGTACTTGCTTGGCCGATTGTGAATGAATGGTGTCCAGTTCTGTCTAAGTCTTGTCTAGCCCCTGTACCTGGAACTCTTGATCATGATTGTTTTACTTATCTCTAACGATAAATGGGTAGAGACAGTGAGCTATTCAGGCAAAGGGGTATAATCCCGGTCCTTGTTTGGTTTAAGGATTGTAACCTGGCTCCCGGAATGGTTCAACGTCCCTAGTCGTTTATCGCCCTGTGTACTTTACTACTTGTACTTTCTTTTATTCTTTATGTTCTGATATGCTGGCTTTGTTCTTATTTGTGGCCTCCTTGTGGCACTTGCTCTTTCTGGGGTTTGACCCAGCTGGTTTTGTGTGGCCAGATTTCGGAGCAGCTCTCGAGGATCTACCAAGCTTCCAGCCCAATGGTGAACACTAGACGGAACCCGGGCTACGAGTGGGTTTTCCCTTTTTGTTTCACCCACTTATATGTAAATTTATTCGTTTGAGGCGTTTAGCCGACGAGCACCTGTTAGCTTGATGCACATTTACTTACTGTCTGCCTACGGGCTGTAAACATAATTAACAAATCCTATGGTTGATCATGTATGACTGAACTCTTGCTAGTCCTATCATTTTGTACGACTAGCTTCATGATCATCCGATATGTAATATTTGGGACGCCTTATATATATATATTTGATGCTCTAACATCTTGTAACTCTGTTAATTGCTGGAGATTGAGACAATAGGCTTGACCTTAAGAGACTGCTGGCTTGTAGTAAACCCTCATATCTAGACAGCCGTGACCGTATAGTTGAGATGTATTCTATTTCAATATACGTAGCTGGCTATGTCCACCCCCGCTCTCCAGTATTCTGGTTCTGGGGCGTGACATGGTTTAAGTGGTGGCCTATGCAGGTCTTGTCAATCAAGAAATGTGAGGGTTTACCGAATAGATGTCTCAATCAGTATTCGTCCTTGATCTCCGCCGTATTTTCAAATCCCTGAAATTCTTGCCCTGATCCTGTGCTTATATCATTGATCTGTCCTGGTCCTTTCCTTATTGTTCCCTGTGTCGTCTTCTTCAGCGGTACTGTACCTGGTCCTACCGATCAACGAGGTGGAGCACGTCCCGTGGACCAGCAGCAACCCGGAGATCAAGCCCAGCATTCTGGAGTAGCCTCCAGAGTTGTGCCTACTGGAGGAGAGTCACCAGTTCGGCCCATCCAGCCCGCAGAGCCAGATGATGGTACCTTAGTAGGCCTCATCAGAACCTTGATAGCTTCCCAGGATCGTCGAAGCGACGCCCTGTACCAGACAGTTCAAGATGCTTTGACCCGAGGCAGACATCCAGGGAATCAGGCGGCCAACAGTTTCAAGCGCTTGAACCCTCCCTTCTTTGACGGCAGTGAATATGCGATTGCGCGGACGCTTGGCTTCAGGATACCGAGGTGGTTCTAGAAGCAGCTAGGACACCTGAAAATGAGAAGGTGGCGGTGGTACGCCTACAGTTGTTAGACTTGGCTCGCGATTGGTGGGCAGCTCAGGCCATAGGGTTAGCGGCACCAGTCACTTGGGCAACGTTCAGAGAGAGGTTCCAGACAAAGTACTTCGATGCGATGGCACGGTACGACCTGCAGACCAGATTCACCAACTTGAAGCAAGGAGGCAGGACGGTCGATGGCTATGCGACCGAGTTTTCCAGGCTGAGTAGGTTCGCCCCCACTTTGGTGGCGACCGAGTTCGATAGGGCTCAGCGGTTCCAGCAAGGGCTGCACTTAGAGATATTATTGGCTGTGGAGCAGTTCGAGCACCAGACGTTCGATGCAGTGTTGAAGGCAGCAAGGAGGCATGAGTATACCTCCCGGAGAATTGTGGACAGGACCGGAGGCAGGAAGCGGTCCCACAACCAGATGCCTTAGTCGACGCGGGAGGGGTTGCCGAAGGAGTCGAGGAGGAAGGCGGCGAGTTCGGGGCAGGGGCCGGCCCGGAACTCATATTCATTGGGGCCCAAAATTAAGATGTTGGTTATAAAAAGAGAATTATATATATGGGAGCGGATCAAAAATCCTCCTTAGAAAATCCCCTAAAACCTCCTCACTCTCATCCGTAATTTAATATTAATATTAATATTAATATTTATGTTAATATTAATATTAATATTAATGTTAATGTTAATATTAATTTTTATTTTTATATTAATGTTAATGTTAATGTTAATATTAATTTTAATGTTAAGTTTAATGTTAAATTTAGTATTTAATGTTAATATTAACATTAATATTAACATTGATATTAACATTAAATTACGACTGAGAGTGAGAGGGTTTTTAGGAGGTTTTCTAAGGAGGACTTTTGATCCGCTTCATATATATATATATATATATATATATATATATATATATATATATATATATTGACATGTTCGGTGATACGTACAAAATTTTGTGCACGCTGCATTGTATACTGGTTGGGCCCACTGCCTCCAACTCCCACCAAATAAATAGAAGGAATAATACACCCCCGTTGCTCGATCCACTGATCTTCCGTCACCCAACCATGGTCATATACCTTTACTCGGTAATCACAAAAGTCACTCGAGTTCGGTATTAATATAAAATAATTGTGATGTAACAGTAAATATAAATTTATTGTGGTGTAATGGTTAATATATTAGTCTTACATGCAGAAGGTAATTTTTTATATATATTATATACGGGATTCTTTTTTGAAAGTTCGTTTTGGACCTCCATGAGCTCACGATCGCCAGAAGGTGGCGACAGAGATGAGAGAGGAGGATAGGACGAGGCGTTCGTGAAAAAAATAAATAAATAAATACCGAAATTTGCCTTGCATTGCCAATTGAAATTCTGGTTAAAGGAGGAAAATAAAAGTAACATTCCATATTTTTAATGCATTAGAGTATTTAAGTTTAAGAGTTTTTATCCAAAAAAGAGTGAGGACATATTAGAGTTATTTAGTACAGAGCTTCACACTATCTTTATCATATTGAACATAGACATAGATACGCACTAAAAAATAATCCATCATTTTTTTTTTGTTCATTTCTTGAGGCCGCCAGCTTGGGACGGTGTTCGTCCCGCGACCACCCAGCCATCCCATGCCCGAGAGGGGGGGGGGGCTCGAACTTGGGAACCTCCCCCAAGTGAGCCCCCCTCCCTAACCACTTGGGCTAGGGTGCTTGACTGCTTGGACATATATATATACACACACTACCTATTAACACTGTGTACGTGCATTTTATGCACATAAATAATATTTGTTGAAAATAATTTTAAATTATAGTTTGTTATAAATAAATGTGATTTAATTTTAAATCGTTTTAGAACCGAATTATATTGTAGAGATCTATCATAATCAATTTTTGCTAATTTTAAAGGCACTAAAAAACTTACGTTGGGCTATCCCTTACTACATGACAGTCCAATTTGATGAAACTTTTACTCAGGACAGTTCGAATTTTACTTGGGACTAGCCCATTTCTCAAGTTTTCATTGCCGGAGCCAGGGATGCGGACGCGTGGGACAGGACGCCGACGGGGGCGCAGACGAGCGTTGTCGTCGAGCTCTATGAGGGGGGAGGAGGAGGAGGAGGAGGAGGAGTAGGGGGGAGGGGGAGAAGGAGGAGGAGGAGGAGGTGGAGGAGGACGAGGACGAGGATGAGTGAATGAGAAGGGAGGCAGCGGCGGCAAGAGATCGGGAGAAAAAAATTTGACAGTTCTTTCTATTAGACTGCCAAAATTTTGACAATCATTTATATTTGGAGGACTGTCAAGTTATTTGACAGCCATGAAAAAATTTGGGCTAGTTTAAAACATTTTTTTATGACAAATTTATAAATAATTTTTGCTAAATTACAACTTAATACCCTCAATCATTTATATTTGGAGGACTGTCAAATTATTTGACAACCATGAAAAAATTTGGGCTAGTTTGAAACAATCTTTTTTATGAGAAATATATATAATTTTGGCTAAATTACAACTTAATACCCTCAACTATTCAAGTTTTTCAACTTGATATCTTCAACTTTGATAAGTACCAACTTAATACCCTCTCTCCACTTTGGTCCTAACAGTGATAATTGAAAAGATTAAATGACAGAAATATCCCTTTCCCGGTGCCGGCGACCGGAGGAAGAGGGGGGGGGGGGCGCGAAGCAGTAGCAACGAGCAACAACAACAACGCTATGTGTGCACTGGGCTGTAGCCCAGTGCAAAAAATGAAAAAAAAAAGTAATGCTAATTTTGTTTTAAAGTGTAAAGAGGCTGGTCAGCCCACTAGCCCAGTGCAAAAAGTCTTGAGGGGACTGTTCAGTGTTCAAATAGAAAATTCCAAGTGAAAGCTCTGTTCTCCAACTCCCCGAGCATCTCTTCCTTGGCTTCCAACGGCTACTTCTCCTGTCCCCCGTCCGTCGGCCCTCTCCAGTCCGACCAGCACCGACAGGCTGCATCGACTCCCACCTCCAAGCCTCTGTCTTTACCTCCTCTAGTCCTCTGTTAAAACTCTAACCCCATTTTTTTATAAAACCCTAACATTCAAATTTTGTGTGTTTGATTTCATCTTAATTAATTCACTACTTAATAGGACCAGGCACCAACGTCTGCCGGCTGCTCCCCCAGGGCCCGTTCCAGCGGCATCTCTTTCTAGCGGCTGCTCCCCCCGTCCCCTAGCGCTCTCCAGACCGACCGACACCGGCAGGCTGCAGGAGCTTCCAGTCTTCCTCTTCAGTGTCTTCACCTCCTTTGGTAAAATCCTAATCCCCTAATTTACTAGCCCCCAAATTTTGAATTTATACCACTCTAGATGTATCCATGTATAATTTGACATCTATGTCGTGTCGGAAGTGGATGGACACAACAATATTTAGTGAAGTATCCTATAGATGTTGTGTCAGTTTCAGAAGTAGATAGATACAACAATATTTTGAATCGTCGAAAATTTTTGCCGAATTTCTGGTATAAATTTTTAGAATCTTATAATAACACTATTAGCTAGCCCACCCTACTCCAAAATTCTGGCTCCGCCCCTGGCAACGCGTGGGCGGCATGCGGCGGATGCGGGCTGGCGAGCGTGGGTGGGTGCAACAAGCCGCGGCCGGATGCGGGTGGGCGCGGCCGGACACAGGTGGGTGCGGCTAGGCGCGGGCGGGTGGGCCAGGCGTGGACGGGAGGGCAGCATGCTGGCGAGCAGCGGCGATTGTCGCTGGTGCGGGGACGTATGGGGGTGGCGAGCAGCAGTAGTAGCGGCTGGCAAGGGTGGGGGCGGACGCAAGCACGGGGTTCGCCGGAGGGTGCAATGGCTAGTTTTTTTTTTTCGGGGGGGGGGGGGGGGGGTGTTTGTTTCAACGGGTAGAGGGATTGGGGTTGTATGTAGAGGAGGAAGAAGGAAGAAGGGACATTTTAGTCACTCAAAAATAATAACGAAAAACTTAACGTTTAAAGTAACGGAGGGTACTAAAATAAATTTTTTCAATTGTTGATGATATTAAGTTAGTACCTATAAAAGTTGAGAATATCAAGTTAAATTTTTTGAATAATTGAGGGTATAAAATTGTAATTTAGCCAATATTTTAAAAAAAGTTGGACTAACCTTATGCAAAAGTTGGAGTTCCAATCTTGTTTCAGAGCAAGTCGGTGTCCGGGCCATGCAAACTTTCGGCCCACTACTATATTTGGTTGGATGACCCCAGTTAATTATTTAGGAGCCGAAATGGGCGGGAAACCAAATAACAAGACCAAATTCTCAAATTGAGAACTCAAACTTTACCATTTGCTGCCGAGTATATTCAGTAGATCGTGTCCGCTTCCATCCGTAGATCGCGTCCGCTTCCATCCGTAGATCGTGTCCGATCCGGTTCCTTCGTCAAAACTTCCGAGGCTCTCTCGTAAGTGTGCTCCCATCTACTGTGCCCCCAATTTCTAGGGTTTCGTTGCAATTAACGTTGATTCTTGTTTCCTTTCGGCAATAACTGATGGTTCATATTTTTTTTTTTGGGACCATTCATCCCGAGGGAAATCAGCAGAAACTCTAATTTTCCCATCCTTACTGTTATAATTGTTGTTATTGTTGCATTATTAGTGATAAATTATTCAAGCAGTGTAAAAAATGATGAATCTCATTATATAGGTGACTAAACTGAGATTTCTGTTGGATTTGATCAATTTTCTGCCAGTTTCATTTATTTTAGCTGAATAATATTTCCGGAACGAGTAGATCTGAAGATGGGGATAGATAATTACCACGTCGTGGAGCTGGTGGGAGAGGGTTCGTTCGGGAAAGTATACAAGGGCAGGCGGAAGTTCACCGGAAAGGTCCGTACGAGCTCGATTCTTAAATATAAGAGTTTATATGCTGAAATGATACATTTTTCATAATAAAGTTATTGCTCGTCTTTATTCAGACTGTAGCACTGAAGTTTATTCTAAAGCACGGGAAGAGCGAGAAGGATATTCAGAATTTAAGGCAAGAGATCGAGGTACTTCTAAACTAAAATCTTGACATCTTTTGCTGCATAGTGTTATATTTATTTCAAAAACGTTTGTCGTGAGCTAATATGAGTTTTGCACAGTATTTGCCTTTTCTTGCTCGATTGGAAATTGTAACTTGTTCGTGGATGAAAACTCTATTACTATATAAGAGATTCATAAGCTATCTTACCACAAGGTGTTGCGGACGTTGAATTGAGAAGAAAATAATTAATTATGAAAAATGCTATACCTGGATTGATTATACAAGCTACCAGTTTCTAATAGTTGTAAATATAGGAAGATCGACATATACGAAAAATACAGACAAAAGGACTTTTACATCTTTTAAGAATGAAGTGGATTGGGTTTAAGGGAAGGAAAGAATTTGAGTCGTGAATTAGCACAACACGGAAAACACATATTTCTTAGTTGACCAATCATGTAGTGGTGTGCAGGGATCCAAATCAAGATTCAGGGATTTGGGGCGAGGGGAGGGGTGGCATGCCCCCCACAGGCCATATAGTAGGTCTGTCTTGGAGTGCTGAGGGGAGAGCTTTGTGTTACAAAGGTTAGGAGAATGCAGAGGAAGCAGTCAGTTGAATATTTGATGGTCTGTGATATTTTTATGCGTAGACTTAAGCATTGGTTGGCTTGGGTGGTGTTTGGTATGAAATTTGTCCGAAGAAATAGTTGCTTACCCAACCTGAACCCAGTCTATATTCCTCGGTTTTACTGAAACCAACACTTGCATTCCAACCAGAACCTAGTACAGACCCATCAGGAGCTAGCTAACCTGAAACCAATACTTGCATTCCAACTAGAACCTAGTATAGACCCATCAGGAGCTGAATAACTAACCCAAATTTCCTCTATTGACTTTTAGTCGGTCCTGAGCTTGATGTTGGATTTTCACTAGTTGGATTTAGATTTGTGCACCCAATTGCAAATTCTCCTTTTTGAGGAAAATAAAATTAACAGGTAATTTCGTACAGGGGGTGAATTTTAGAAAAATTATAAAAAAAGAGGTAACTTTTACGAAATTACAAGTAGAGGGATAGGACGACATCACTAGTGGCGCCAGACTGGAGTCCCCTGGTGGGCGCCACTAGTGATGGCGCCAGACTGGTGGGCGCCACTAGTAGTGGCGCCAGACTGGCTGGTGGGCGCCAAAATGCTGTCGCACTTTCCCCGTTCCTCCCACTTCCCCATTCCTCTTTCCAATGTCACTTTATTCCCTCCCATGTCACTTTATGTCTCTTTTTCCAATCACAAATCAATTTGTCCCCCTCATATCATGTCATTTCCCCCCATTCCGGTTCCTCCCAGGACTATATAGGAGAGGAGAGTGAAGAAAGATGTATACATTCACATCTGTAGAAAAAAATGGAGCACAATATTCTTAGACTTTGACTTTGATCCATATGATAACCCATTTACTGAACCTCCATGTGAGCACAATATTCTTAGACTTTGATCCATATCGAAAAAATGGACTTCTAATCTGTAGAAATTATTGGAGAAGATAGAGGCCACGAATAATAGAATGTGTGAAGAAGATTAGAAAGAGTGAAGTGGGGATGAACCTCTCTCACATCCACCATTTTTATACATCCAATCTCCAACGGATAGAAATAGGACCGTTATACAGTAATTTTGAACGTTGGATAGAGCTAAGAGTGAGGAGAGAGGGAGAAAAAAATCAAAAAAAAGATGTGAATGTATACATCTTTCTTCACTCTCCTCTCCTATATAGTCCTGGGAGGAACCGGAATGGGAGGAAATGACGATAGGAGGGGGACAAATTGATTTGTGATTGGAAAAAGAGACATAAAGTGACATGGGAGGGAATAAAGTGACATTGGAAAGAGGAATGGGGAAGTGGGAGGAATGGGGGGAAGTGCGGCAGCATTTTGGCGCCCACCAGCCAGTCTGGCGTCACTACTAGTGGCGCCCACCAGTCTGGCGCCATCACTAGTGGCGCCCACCAGGGGACTCCAGTCTGGCGCCACTAGTGATGTCGTCCTATCCCTCTACTTGTAATTTCGTAAAAGTTACCCCTTTTTTTTATAAATTTTCTAAAATTCACCCCTCTGTACGAAATTACCTGTAAAATTAATTATGGATTTGTTGGATTCTATTGTATCACACATCAAAATCTGGTTGATTAGGAACAAGATGACAAAAAGAAAGTAAAATGGAGTATCACAGGAGACACGGAGAGAAAGAAACAATGCAACATAGTTGGGGCTAGATCCAACAACGATGTCTCCTCCGGCAGCGGCGACGGACTTCTAATCTGCATCCCTCTCCCATTACCTCTCCCTCATCTTCGTTATGTTTTTCTTGTACTTTGCCGAGGTCGGTGAAGAGGAGTGGGAGAAACCAAGAAGGTTAGTAAGTGAATATCATTTTGGTTATGTAATTTAAGCTCATGCAACCAAGGAACAGCTCCAAGTTCCTATATATAGCAAAGAGTCTAGGGAAAGAGGTAAGAAATGCATTCATCTATGTGATTCATTAAGCCATAGAGCAAAACGAATGACATAACAAAATGTTAAAATGCAAAAGTCCTATCCTGACATGCGAACTTCGAGAATTGTGCTTAGTTCCAAGTTATCTTTCTCCGTTTCTCAAGTATGCTGATTTTTCTCTCTTCAATCGAATTTGATTTACTTCTTTCTTTAGTCTTTGGGTATGCTTGACTTTCTTTACTACAAAGTAATAGTATCATGTTTTTGAAAAAGAGAAAGATAAGTGGAGAGACTTGCAACATCCTGTGTGTTGTCAATGAACTGTACAAGGATCTTTTCGTATGTTTCTCTGTAGGTTTATTTTCTCAAACAAATATGCTTATTTGTATTGTCTTGTGTGATTTAATTCCAGAGAGAACATTTATTCAGTAAGTTTTTGAAGATCTGGCTGCTATATTTGCACTTTGTATTATAGTATGTCATCAACAGAGTTGGGAAAATAATGCTGATAGCATGATTATATTATTTTCTTTTCTGTTCACTATATTATGTTTAGACTTAAGCTTCTATTTGTTATCTACTTTTACATTTATGAAAACAATCAAAGAACTTACTGTTTCCTTGAATTTGCTAGATCCTGAGGAAGTTGAAACATGAAAATGTAATTGAAATGTTAGATGCCTTTGAGAGCCCTCAAGAATTTTGTGTTGTTACAGAGTTTGCTCAGGTAAGTATCAAAAGAGCGGAGTGCCTCAAAGGTCACTGACATTAGCAATGCCAGATACATCTCATCATTTTGTTTCTCTTCAGGGTGAACTATTTGAGGTTCTTGAGGATGACAAGTGTCTCCCTGAAGAGCAAGTTCAAGCCATAGCTAAGCAGTTGGTATTTTCTACAGTATTGATACTTCTATGATTACTATTTTCTGGCATTCATGTTGTTTCTTTTGCTTTACATGGATACATGTAGCTTTCTACTGGACGCTAGTGTCTTTGCTGTATGAATTTCTTCATCAATTATTTCAGGTAAGAGCAATACATTACCTACATTCCAATCGCATCATCCATCGGGATATGAAACCACAAAATATCCTTATCGGGCCAGGCTCAGTTGTAAAGGTTAGTGTTTCCTACTTACTACATATCCAGCGTTTTACTGCTTGGAAATTTGTACTGAAATTCAATTATTTCTTCTAGGCAACATTTTTGCTCATCTAGTACTTCTAGCTACTAGTAATTTTCAGCAGTTTACTAGAGTAGTCTTGTGTATTCCCCTCTGGTGATCATACTTTTCATCTAATCCATGCTTTATTTTTTGATTTTAATGCGAAGCCTTACCTGTGCACTAAGAGACCATCTACAGGATCATCTTGTGTTTGATATATAAATATACAGTGTTGTGAACCAGGTGGACTTTTTTGGATCGAGTCAGTTTTGGAAGATTCATTGCACTGAAAATATAACCATAAAATAGAAGCAACTAAAAATGTCCTCCCTCACTGTTTGATAAAATATTGTTCTTTGATATGTAAAATAGTAGTGTTGTGGGCCAGTTGTATCAACTTTTGATTATTCTAATGAAGGTCAAATGCCAATCTTGGAAGCATTAATCCAATTGACTATTATACCATGAGAATTAAAACTAGAAAGCTTATTCATAACTTCTTGTTTTTGGTGATTGAATATATTTCAATCTCCTATTAACCGTCACATCATTGCAGCAGTCATTTCCAAATATTTTCTTGTCATTTGATTTTTGATCACCACTTCCTCTTTCCTGATCCTTTTGCATAATCTGCGAATGCTGTTTTCTAGGACCTCCACAAATCTTCATTGCACATACCTGCAAAATATTGGTCAGCAGATTCATCCTTAGGATTGGTCAACAGTTAGAGGACAATGTGCATGCTTGCGTTTTAGTATCCTTGGTCCCTAATACTTCTTAGACTGCTCCATAGAAACATGTTATTTGATGTGGCTATGCATTTTGGACTTTCTGACATCATCACACCATCATCATCATTTTTATTATTATTTACTTTATAACTATATTTGGATTCAATTTATTTTAAGGCCAGAGACAATGGTTTATACATTGACATGGGCCCAACCACAACAATTACATGAATGACTATAACGTTCTGTTTGTGCTTGGTTAATTTTTCAAAACATACAGCTCTGCATTTTCAAAACAGACATCTCTGCCAAAACAAATTGGTCTTCAACTCGAAATGCTATAGATTTAGTTCTTACAATGCTGGCTCATGCAATTCCTCTTAATTACTTGCAAATATGATTGAGATCTATGTATCTTTTTTTTTACTCTTTGTATATTCAACTTTTGAAGTGAAGTTCCGTTTCAATTCATATTGCTTCACTTTGATCTGCATTTATTATTTTTGATATTCAGCTTTGCGATTTTGGGTTTGCACGTGCAATGTCAGCAAACACTGTTGTTCTGCGTTCTATAAAAGGTAATCTTTTCACGTGCACATTCAGATATTGTTCTATGGCACATTGACATTGGATACATATTAGCTACTCTCATCAGATAGTTTGGGACAGATACACTTTCATCAGAACATTGAGTGAAATATATTATATGCAATATATATTCCTTTAATATTCTGCGTAAAAGGGTTGATAAATGCACAGAGCCTTTATTGATGACCAATGTATTCTAGAATATTGTACCTGTTACATATTGTTGCACTTGTGCTTGTGTAGGTACACCTCTATACATGGCTCCAGAGTTGGTCCGGGAACAACCATACAATCACACAGCAGATTTGTGGTCTCTTGGAGTAATCTTGTATGCTACTGAACTTCTTAAAACCTTTGAATTGAATTTTCAGTTGATCAGTTTTCATTCTTATATTATGCTCCCATTGGTTTAAGCTCTCAGATACCTGAACTGCAAAAGATCTTCTTAGTTTATCTTTCAAAAAAAATTTACTTTCAGTTTGTTTTCAACTTTTTCTGATCAACTATCAGGCATCTCCTGTTAGTTGATGTTTCTTTTTCTTGGACTCTACTGGAAATGGTTTACATATACCATAGCTTCTTTGTTTCTCCAATAACAATGGGCTAGGGGTTTAGGTCACATAAAAACAAGTGTAGGTAAAGTCATCTGCAAAGGTAGCCATATGCTATGCTTATTTTTCATTTCTCATACAACACTTTTGTTTCCTCAATTTATTACTTTTGTATTATTGAATTTAGTTATCCAAGCAATTTTATAATTATGTCAGAGGCCTAATATGGAACAATTGTGAACACAACTCTTATTTTGGGCAATTATCAGGTATGAACTATTTGTTGGCCAGCCCCCATTTTATACCAATTCTGTTTATGCACTCATTCGACACATAGTCAAGGTGAAACTGCTTTCTGCTTACATGTTCTTACTGCCCTTTGGTGGAACACATCTTAATTTTTTTTGTTGATATAAAAGGATCCAGTGAAATATCCAGACAATATGAGTGCAAATTTCAAGAACTTCTTAAAGGGTCTACTGAACAAGGTTGTTGCACTAATTTTTGGTGAAACTGTCTATAGAATTGTAATAAAAATTTATGTTAACTGATATTGTTGCTGATCATGTTAGGTACCGCAAAGTAGACTAACTTGGCCAGCCCTACTGGAACACCCGTTTGTCAAAGAAAGTTCGGATGAGCTAGAGGCTAGGGTTAGTTCCACTATTCTGGAAAAATAGTATTTGAAATTTGAATAATCAACATAATCTCTTTATGTCTTACTAATATATTTGTTCATAGCCTTTTAGATTTTTCTAAATTTTTGCTAATCAAATTTCAGGAACTACGAGCAGCAACTGCTGCAGCTCGAGGAAGTGATGCTGCTTGGAAGGGTGAAGAGTACCTCCCTCCTATGTTAACAACCGGAACTACTGCTGCCAAATCTGAATGTCTGATAATACCTTTAGCATTTTGTTTGCCTCTTGTAGCGTGCTAACTTACTACATATTTTCTGATAGGTAAGAGCATGTCTGCTCACTTGGGGGGTGGGAAAAGTGGGAACATTACAAGCGATACCCAAGCAGATGTTACTCACCTAACTCTAGACGGTCAACAAGAAGAATCACCAACAGTTCCAGTTTCTGTAGGCAATGTTCAACATCACCTAACTCTAGACGGTCAACAAGAAGAATCACCAACAGTTCCAGTTTCTGTAGGCAATGTTCCATCAGGTACTCTGTCATTCCTTGTCAACAATTATTGTCTATATGCGACTCCTTTGTGTTAATACTCCACTTTTGATCCGCGAAGGGCCAAAGGCAAGCTTCAGACAATTTTGAGAAGTTCTATTTTTGTAAATAAAATGTTTGCTTTAATTATTCCAAATATAAGTATTTATACACGTTCTTGTAGGTTTACTCTGTTTTGGTTATTAGTTATTTCTGTGCAACTTGTTGTTTTGATGTCTAAGTTATTTTTTGAAACAACAGCAGTTGAAACTTTGGATGACGCTGCTAGATTTTCTTATATTAACATATCGATAATTTGGCCGACCTGGGAATTTTTGGGATAAAGGTTTTGTTGTTGTTGCAATATATCAATAATTGACATATATTTGCTTTTTAAATCTTGTGTGCAAGAAAATGTTCTTCATCTGCAAGAACTGGTAAAAATTTATGCAATAGAGTGAGTTCAAAAGTAACATAATGGTAAAGCTTAGTGCATTGTCATTCTCTAGTAAGTGTTTATTCTGTCATCTTTTGATAAGCTGTGCCTGATTTCAGAATGCCCAGTTTTGGATAGTTTGGAAAAGAACTCACGTACGGTTAAAGGTGCAAACCTAATTGGTCAAGATAACGAAGCTTTGTCAGCTATTCTGCTTCCCTTGAAGACTTGGTCAAGCGGAACTCCTAGTTCTTTAAGGTAAAGCTGTTCTTAATCTAGTCCCTCTACATACTTGATACGAGAAGCACTAATGCACCAAAATGATGCCCAAATTTGAGACGACATGGAAAGCACATGGACATACCAAAAGATGTACATGCACTCCCAAACTTGGTGTCCATGACGTCGTGTCTGTTACATGTGTCTCTGTACAGCACAAGTCTTCAGTTATTCGTGATGCTGTTTCAAATGGAAAATGCTGGCTAAAATTTGGTGCCAAATAACCTGTTGAAGTGCCTCGGAAATCTTAAGCTTCTGCATGTTTAAAGTTTACTGGTCGTTGACATGGCATAGCCAAGTTGAATAATTAATTAGTGGACTTTCTTTAAATGCTGCCTTACCAGCCAGCAACACAGACTTAACAACTAGAACAGCCTTGACATTTATGTCTAGACTAACTAAGTGTCACTATTGGAGATGGATAGATTGATTTATTATTAAAGTATGTATTCTCTTTTATAATTCATTTTACTGCAGTATTTTTGCACAAATAATTAATGTGAGTTCTTAATTGGGAATCACCATATTTCGTACTAAGGGTTCGTCTGGGATTTAGTTTTGAAAAACTTTTTCAAGATGGAGTTTTCTCAAACTGGGGTTTGAAAACAACACAGAGACAAACTAAGTTTTGGCATTTCGGATTAGTTTTAGTAAACTAAAAACTGTTTGGCTTGACGCTTGTATAGTGAAAACAATGTTTTGTATGTGGGTTTTAATTATGAATGGGTCTCTCTTCTATTATACTGTTCTATCACCAAAATTTATATTTGTTCATTCAAATCTAATATGCCAAAACTTAAATATGAACTTATCCAATCAAATTTGGAATTAAAATTATAATCCAATCTAATCTATAATTTAAATTTAGTCAAATTCAAAATTTAGTGTAAACTAAATTTAATTTCAAGTCAATCTAATCTAGTTTAATCTAATTTATAATTTAAAACCTAGCGAAATTTAAAATTGAATCCAATTGAATCTAATATTGTTTTGTCTTAAAAAAGGAAAATGAAACGAAGAAATATTTTGTACTAAAGAGGAGCCTCAAAACTCGGTTTCAGGCTTGGAAACTGAGTCTCAAACAGGGCCCAAGAGTCATGCATGCACCACAATGGAAGAGCTTATTCTTCTAGTTTCCACTATTGTGCTTTGACATGTTGAAGACTAATTAGTGTTTTTTTTTGGGGGTCTTATGAGCAGATATATTGATTTGTTTTGTTGAAATGGATCACAATATCATGGCAGCAGTGTTTAACTAAAAACACAGAATATAATAGACATCAAAATAAAAATGTCACCTCATGACAGTGTTGGATCAAGACTATAAAAGTGAATGTTGTACTCATTTGCCTTTTGACTTAATGATATGGGGAGGGACTACAAGGCCACTATTGATGCATTGCAACACAATCACACACAATGCTAATATGAACGGAGCTGCTACGGTGCCCGCAGTTTGTAACCGCGGGCGTGACCGCCGATGTGGCGGCCGGCCATTGGCCCCCTGGTCCGGGTGGGACCCGGAGATAGAAGGGGGGGGGGGGGGACAAAGGCCGGCCGCCACGTCGGCCGGCGGTCGCGCCCGCAGTTACAAACCGCTGGCAAAATATTATTTTTGTAATATGAAAGTGCACCCAAACTAATTAGGACAACATTCTATGAACTCTAGGATATGCTATGATGATTCTTATTGATGCATTGACTTGTTGTCAGTACAACATCTGTGAAGCAAAAGTTATACATAAAACAATAACTTCAGCACCAAATGCATCGATGCAATTTATACGAGATGCAATCAAGACATACTAGTTTGGCCCTTTTAGCAAGAAAACATCCATAAGCAATTCATGTATAATATATACAATAAAAATACCTCAAGCAGTGTTGGAATGAATTTCCTCATGATCAATATATTTTTCATTGCTCCTTTTTTGTGTATATAAAAATATCCAAGAGTTGTTCTTGGTAGGATGGACCCAAACTCCTAAACCAATATGGTTCCTACTGGCCTTCCAGCTTTTCCGGGAGCATTCCATTGTTCTCATTTTGCCGAACTTTAAGAATATCTCCTACGTTTTCAAGTTATAGACTGGAGCTCAAACGATGAAGAACTGGGATGTAATTACTCATGTGGGCCCACCCAGTTTCTTTTACTTCCAACTAGTTCATTTCTCTTGCTGGTACATTGCAATCACGTGAATTAGACACCACACAATACATATACAACGACAGAGGCATGGTCTGATTTTGTAGTGCTAGTGAATTTGGGAGTTTCCATATGTGTTTGACGGGGGGTCACAGCACTCTTGGAGTGTCCATCCTTCATAAAATGCTTAATATGAATCAACCAAGCATCGGCTAATCACGCTAAGTAAGGTTTAGCTTAACTGCTTAAGCCTAATCGTCATCACAGTCATCGACTTACCCATTGTACTTTAATATCTTCATCAACTCTTTATTACAAATATGGTAAAACTTTAAAGCATGTATATAGTTTAGACATTAACTGACAAACAATGTCGGGCCAACTCCCACACAAACTACATAAAACAATTACAAGTCATCTGTCAGTTTATATGGTTGCCCTCATATTGTACCCTTTCTATTTGACTTTTATACAGGTGTAATTCATATAAAGAAAACATGTAAACGAATAGAAATTAGAACCTTGTTCCTTCAAATTATGATGAATTTGAATCTCTTTTCATACTTTTAAACAATTCCCTTGTCTTTAAGAATACCTCAGTTCCTGTCCTCCAATTTATATATATATATATATATATATATATATAGAGAGAGAGAGAGAGAGAGAGAGAGAGAGAGAGAGAGAGAGAGAGAGAGAGAGAGAGAGAGAGAGAGAGAGAGAGGAATGTTAAAAAACCAGCCGGGTGGTCTCATAGTACGGAACCAACCTATGCTACAACCGTTGGATTTAATCTTAGTCTTTCAATCCAATCCAACGGTTGTAGCATAGGTTGGTTCCATACTATGAAACCACCCCGCTGGTTTTTGAGCATTCCTCTCTCTCTCTCTCTCTCTCTCTATATATATATATATATATATATATATATATATATATATATATATATATATATATATGCACTTTTCTATAGCAAAACAGTTCAACTTTATTCATATACGTTCCTGAAATGTGCAAGTGCCAAGTATGTATGTGTGAGCGCACACATATACAATGTGTCTAAGGACCTGACATCCATTTTAGGGATCTAACATCTCCTCTAAAGATGCAACTTCATAGTTTTCCTCAATATCTTATTCCTTTTTATGTATCTGATGTTGTCTAGATCACTTGGTATGTGTTATCCATCTTATTTAAGGTTGCCGCATCGCTTGGAGGCTATTTAACAACACTGAAGCAACTCTTCTGCGAAACGCTGATACTGTTTATGCATATTCATCCATCAATACTAGGGCTAGAGAATTATATAGTTTTTGCGCTGCAGTTTCTTGGTACCTTTACGTACAAAGCAAAGTTCACATTATCAGAATCGGTATCAGACCCTTCCTATGAGTATTGGGATCGGTGATATCGGCAATATTGATGGTTTCAGATCGACAGTATCAGATTTTTTTGGTATTGGAAAGCAAATAATTATTAAAATTTTAGAAGCAAAATATTTATACATTTAGCATAAGTTTAAGTATTTCCTTTGTTGTTTCTTAGTAGTTTTAAAATTGAGTGAAATAGTAGTCACCCTTGCCGATTGGTTTACATGTGATAGATAAGTTTTCTTTTACAACCTTACTATGCTTTTATTACACCCTTGCTGATTAGTCTTTTTCGTTCAATTTTCTTTGTCGAATTGACTAGAAAAGAGACCCCCATTGTCGGTATCGGTCAATGTGGATATCGGTCGGTATTCGATCGGGACATGCCAAACCGTATCCATATTGGATTGGTATCGGCTGATAGTGCAAACTATGGTACAAAGGTTGTTTTGTATAGTGTAATTTATTTTATGTAAATTGAGGTGATATTACCTTTTTCGAGTCGAATGAAGTGAACTATTTTTTTGTTGAACTAATTCATTTTGAGTCTTTACAGGGATCTGAATATTGATTGTGTTAACCAGTCGTTCCGAATTCTAACAAATCTAATTGCTGCCGGGGTACATCAATCTTGTGCGGCACTGGATGACATGATATCAGTGATTCTTGAATTTGCAGCTGTCCTAGTGAAGTTGCATCTTAATGATGCTCATGGGTTGATAATAAAGGTGTGTACAGGTCTCGACTTGACCAGTGTAATAGTTGCAGCAACTTTTCGTTTATCTTTCATATATAATTCGATTCCATTAAATCTTAAATTGAATACTGTCATGCAGTATTCTAACGCCATGTGTTTTATCTGGTAAACACATCTTGTTTAGGGCAGGTTATTTATCATATGTTTTATGCAGAGCCTTTCAGTTTTAAGGAAATTACTAGATAGTAGTGGAACTGGAATTAGGAGTTGTTATAAAAGGCACTGGCTTGCACTCAAAGGTCTCTATTCACAGGCAAGTTCTTGCTAGGCAAGAAATGTTGTTCAGAAATCTCCTTAACTTTTGTCTCTTTAGTTTTGACTTTTCACCTTTCAGATTATGGCTTCAACCAAAGACCCATCTGGAAGGATCTTCTATGAGTCTACTGCATGCATTGCTGTAATGTTATTCCGAGTTACCTTGGGCCTCAAATCTTCCACATCAATTGAGGGCACTGGGATGGTTCCTGCCCCCTCATCGGCAGAAGAGACTCTTATCCATATACTGGATGATGCTAGAACATCTGGATTTATAGAAACGATGTGTGAGTGTTTAACAGCTTCAGGGTCAAGTGTTATTTCAGGGTCTTCAAATATGGTTCCAGCAGCATGTGAAGCTTGCAAGTCTATATGGTATTTTATTGAAGCATTAGAGATTATATCTATCAAGGGACAGAAGTACATATTTCCCTTGAACTTTTCAAGACATCTTTCTCTATCCCAGCCTGATTCCAGGATTAGAGACCAAGGCCCCATACTTGGTACAGAAGCAGTTGAAACCATTGATATGGTTGGAAAATTATTCCTTGGATCCAAAGCTATACAGATAGCCATTTACTATTGCTTTCATAATGGGCAAGAATCTGCTCTGCAGGCTGCTCTTCAGGTTTCTCCTCTTTGAATATTAATCTTTAAATGTTTATAACCTTGCTATAATCGTGATTGAACTGTTGGATAGCTTTTGCGACCGTTCTCGTACATACTTAAAGACTTGCATGCTATAAGCTATGATATCTTGTGAACATTCTATTTTGATGAATTGTTCAAGAAATTAGTAACTGAAAGCACATTCTTTTCTGGAATAGTGGAGTGTTTCTTATTAGTTTTTTGATATATATCAGTATTTTGACCTCCCCCCCTAATTTTTTGTTTCCTTTATTTCCAGCTTATGTCAAGGATCTGTTTGTCAAACCCTAGTGTCTGCGATATTCTCTGTGGCATGCCAAACTCTTCAATTGCTATTGATGGACTAGAAATAGGTGGGGATGGAACTGTTGTTTCTGATATGTTCTCCATTTTGTCCTTATGTGCTCCATATTTAAATAAGGATTCTGGTGAAATACGTAACCAGAAGTGTAAATTGTCCAATCCCCGTTCTCTTGTATTGCATTGTTGCTTAGCCTTGGCAACAATTACTTATTGTTTGGAGTCAAGAGGAAAGTTTTTGGCATCATATGTCCTCACTAATTCTCAGAAAAAACAACGAACCCGTCTTTCTGTCCTGGCACATCTCTCTTCTTCCGATGATAGAGTGGCGAGTTCTATTCAACCACACAGTGCATCTGCAATGCTTGCTTTATCATGGCTTCTATCCCTAGAGAGTGCAGAGACTGGAAAATCCATGATGTGTGAAACTGCTTTGACTGTGTTTCCTCCCATGGGCACATTGCGTTCCCTCCTAAAGCTTTGGTTATCAGATGTACAAGAATCTATGGCTAATATTAATGGGTTACTCTTGAACTGGCATGGTATCAGAGATGTATGTGTTGGATTGTTAGAAGCAAGACTAAAATGGGGAGGACCTTTAACTATTGAACAAGCATGTTCAAATGGCATGCCTCAACTTCTTATTTATTCGCTGGCAGATGGTCTTAGAAAAGATGTCGCAGAGGAAAACAGTGACGCAAAAGATCGAATAGGGCTATCTCCTGTTGGAGTTGTGTGGGCACTTTCTTCCTTATGTCATTGCTTCTCAGGTGGTGCTTTCCGGGAGGTACTGTTTAAGAAAGAATGCATGAAGCTCATAACTGATCTGACGTCAGATGTACACCTTAAGATGCTGAGGAATTGGAAAGGGCTTGGTGGCGGAGACCGTGGAGTTGCAGATCTAATAAATGCCGTGGTTGACCTTTTGGCGTTTCCTTTTGTAGCAGTACAAAGCTCTTCCAACATGCCACTGGCATCTGCATCTATCAACAGCGGCTTCGTTCTGAACATTGGTTCACCTGGTGGGAGGATGGGTGCAGAAAATAAGGAAATGATCAAAACAATTGAGACGAACATGCCGCAGTATGTTCAAATTCTTCGGGAGGTTACATTTCATAACCTTCACTTTGTTGTCACTTTCTGTTTATAATACTATATTCTAACAGATCTTCGTTTCCCAGATCAGAGTTCCTGAATGTATCCTCCAGGGTTTGGATTTTATTGATTCAAAGGATATAGCTAGGCCAATAGCTTTTGTTGCCAAAATGGTGGGCTACCGTCCGCTGGCGTTGCAGCTTCTTAGGGAAGGTCTATTAAATTCTAGCAGAGTTAGGAGACTGCTTGGTGGTTCTATCCCAAAGGAAGCTGTTCTTGACTTTCTGATGATAATTTCAGATCTCGCTAGAATGTCAAAGGTCGAAGTTTATGCATTCTTTATTATTCTGCTAGAAGATGAATATTTTTGCTGAGTTAGGTTACGACTGCCTTCAACAATTTTTACTTAATGAACTAAATAATATACAAGGCTCTTTATTAGTCACTGATGGAACAACTCTTCCTATGCTGCGCGTTATCTTATATTTAAACTGCTGCCATGAAGGCTGAGCTAAAACTGTTAGCAGACAACCAGTCTAAATTTTTTGAAGTATTATGAAAAAAAATGTCATAGAGTATATGCTGGGTTGTCTTATTTGATTGATAATATAGAATGAGCTGGGTCAAAATAGAGCCTAATGAAAGAATATAAATCGTCTAACAGACCTCCGAGATTTCTGGTAGAAGGCTTTCTTGCTGTGTATATTTTCCTAACCAAGTTGGGATGCCTTAACTGATTTCTAGCATATACTACTTTGTCCCTGACAATGTTAACCATGATTATATTACAGGATTTTTATGAGCCTATTTACGAAGGAGGTTTGCTAGATTTCTTGAAAGAATATATAACTAATGAAGACCCAGATTTGCGCTCAAAAGCTTGCACTGCTATTGGAAATATGTGTCGACACAGCTCCTATTTTTACAGCTTGCTTGTAAGTTTAGGGTTTTAATTAATTTTCTATTGTTTAAATTTTCCTATAATAGATCAATGCTCAGGGTATATTTTTGTTTACTTCCAGGCAACTCACAAGATAATAGATCTCCTTATCGTTAGATGTGCTGACCCGGACAGGCGCACTAGGAAGTTTGCATGTTTTGCTGTAAGTTTGTGTAGGAGGTTTATACAAGTTTTTGTTCATATTTCTTTCTTTCGTCTCTAGTTAAAGTAACATTTCTTCTGAAATGCAAGTCTCTTGTGCAACTGTAGTACATTCAAATAGCATTTCGTTTTCCTGGGAACCCTAACCCATATATATACATATATATATAGTCCTAATCTTTTCTGTTTACTTCCTCAATGGCCAAGTAAACTTTGTCATAAACTATGGGGTGTTGGTGGAAGATTCTAAGAGTTCCTTTCTTTTCTTACTGATCAATTAACCTTCCAGTATATGGAGCATTATTGACAACATAAGAAAAAGTTCCGCAAGGACTCCCCAGTTTTGAGAGCCATGTGTCTCATTCCTGCAAACTTTGCTAAAATTAATGAGGGGACTGCGGAGCCCCTCCCCCAGTAAAGTCTTCTTGACTATATTTTTCATGGAATTGTGCAAATTCATCTTGTAGGGAGTTAAAAAAAAAATTCTTGTACTGTCGAGGCAATGAAAATTGAACTTTCTCTGGAGTGTCCCCCAAAATTTCTAGTTCAAGAAAGAAATTGTTATAAAGTAACATAACCTGGGATCCTTTTTTCTCAAATCTAAGTAATATCAAGCTCTAGAGTTACTATTATTTAATTGTTTTGACACTCATTTTCTGTCCAGGTTGGAAATGCTGCTTACCACAATGATGTTCTGTATGAACAACTCAGAAGATCCATACCCCAGCTTACTAAACTTCTGCTTTCTGCAGAGGAGGATAAAACCAAAGCCAACGCTGCAGGTGCACTGAGTAATCTTGTGCGCAATTCCAATATTCTCTGTGAAGATATCGTCTCTCAAGGTGCTATGAAGGTATGTCTAGCTGATATATATACAGAATTGTTGTGGCCATTTCTTCTAATTGCAGAACATGATTTGGGACAACAATCATCATTTTTTTCTTTTACTTATTTTGAGAGGTAAAGTAAGCATAAGATGTTGAATCAAGATACAACCATGTACATTAAGATAAAGCTCCAATCATAGAACCCCAACTGTTACTGATAATCGAGATAAAAGAGAAACCACACAAGAACGAGAATACAGAGTAGGCACAAACATATACATGGAAATCTTAAGCTACTTATTTATTATAAATAGGAGTTTGTATTAGTAGGAGAAAACTTTGCTGTATTGCTTTCTCTATCAATAAAGAACGTATATCTTTAATTCTCATGTTTCAGGATCTAGATTTCTGTTCTCGTTATCTTCGGTCGATGGCTCTCAGTTATCAATGTTTCTGTTCTCTATCACATAGGTACCATAACTTGTCATATATGTTGCAAGAATACAGGCGTAAGTATCTTAATATACGTATTGTGTATCGTAAGATACTAACAACATATGAAACAACCCAACTTTGATTAGGTGCATCGTGATCCAGTAGCACATAAAAGTGCAAAGTAACCGAGGCCATTTTTAAAAAAATTCCATTGAAAACTCATCTTTAGATAACTAGTACGTTCTCTATCAACATACGAAACAACCCAACTTTGGTTAGCCGCATCTAGGTCTCAGTAGCACATAAAATTGCAAAGTCACCGTGGCCATTTTTTTTAATTTCCACTAACAACTCATATTTACTAGTACGTTTGCTTTTACAGTATTGTTCTCATTTAATATCTTTATCTTTTACATTTATGAGCTTCTCACGGTCAGTTCACCTCAGGCTTTGTTGAAGCTAGTTAGTGACTATTATGTTGCTGCGTTGAGCCCGAGCAGAGGTGGTGCTATCAACGAATCGCCACTTA
This sequence comes from Iris pallida, assembly GCA_029216955.1. NCBI lineage: Eukaryota > Viridiplantae > Streptophyta > Magnoliopsida > Asparagales > Iridaceae > Iris > Iris pallida. The sequence goes on along the minus strand of JANAVB010018994.1, from coordinate 10,645,057 downwards.
AGATTGTGCTCTTTTCCCTGTGCAAAATGTGTGAGCATGCTATTTGTAAGCGCTTCCTCCGCTCGTCAGAGTTCTTTCCTATCCTCACCCAGTTGAGATCTTCACCCGATTCAACCATTGCCGAGTATGCCTCAGGTATCATTGCCAGAGCCAGTGAAGCATAATTACCACCTTGGTGATCCTGCACAGTGATTTCATTTGAGCTCTTTGGTAATGACAATATGGATCCTATTTGATCAGTTATTATAGGTTCACGTATATGTTATCAAATAACGACATTTTTATATGGTTTGCCGTGGATCATTTATTTGAAGCATCATCTTTTATGAGTACCTGTCAAGTTTCTTGTTTGAGTTCACCTGATTTAGAGGTCGGTACATAGATCTAGAGACGAAGTGGGAAGGAAAAGAACAGTGAGTTTCCGTTGAGCCTTCTTAGCGTGTGATCTTTCTTAGTTCTTACTCTCTCATGTATAAGTGTTAGATTATAAGATTATATTTGCAATGTAAATATGGTCCATACCTATAAGCCCAAATGTAGATACTATATATATTGTAACAAATCCTAGCAATGAGAAGAAGGACATTATTATTTCCTACATGGTATCGATGTCTGTGGAAACATATTTTGGAAATTTGCAGTTTTTGTGGGATGAACAAGCTGCTTATTTCCCATTGTCTACTTGTACCTGTGGTGAACTTGCTGCCAAGCTACAGGCTATGAGGGATGAAGATCACTTTCAGGACTTTATGTATGGGTTGAATGCTGAGTTGTATGGTCATACCCGATCTAATCTTCTGGCTCAGGATCCTCAGCCAAGTTTAGATCGGACATACCAGGCAGTCCGTGAGGAGGAGGATATGCGAAAATCTCAGGTCCAATCCGCTACTGAGGAGGTGATGGCGCTGGCTATCAAGTCTTCACCTCGTATTTCTACTACTTCTAATAGCAGAACCTCAGATTCCAGGGACAAATCAGGTATGATCTGTACTCATTGCAAGAAAACAGGTCATGATGTTGCAACTTGCTTTGCCAAGATTGGCTATCCAGAGTGGTGGGAGACTCGTCCTCGGCGTGAGGGCGGACGTGGTGCTGGTGGTGGCAGAGGCCCGGCACCACCACAGAGACGTGATGGGGGACGTGGTGCTGGTGGCGCAGGGGTTGTTCATCATGTCGTCGCTGCTGGTCATGGTGTCCCTGCTGGTCTTGCTGGTAGTTCGGCGGATATGATGCATGGAGGGTATCCTTTACCACTCTCAGGTGAACACTGACAGAAACTGATGAGCTTGCTGGGTAACGATAATTCTTTCAACCCTGGTTCTTCAAACTCTGATCGTCTGATGGGTAAGAATTCTTTTATCCCTTGGATATTCGATACTGGGGCTACTCTTCATGCGACAGGCTCTCGTGACTGTTTAGTTGATTGCTTTGAGGGCCCTGTCTGTCCTGTGATTTTGCCTGATGGGAGCACTATTGAGGCTGTTCTGAGAGGCAAAGTATTTTTGACTGCTTCGTTGGTGTTGACGGATGTTCTTTATGTTCCGACATTGAATTGCAATTTGATCTCTGTCTCCCAATTGATTGGTGCCAGAAATTGTGATATGTTATTTACTCCTGATTTGTGTTTTGTTCAGGACCGAAGTACGAGGATGGTGATTGGAGCAGGTGAACAAAGGGGTGGACTTTACTTCTTGGGGGAGGTTCCAGCTTCTTTGGCTTCGGTGATCCTGGCATGCAAAGAGAATGATTCCGAGGTTTGGCATAGTAGACTGGGGCATCCCTTAGATAAAGTAATGCAGACTTTACCTTCTCTCTCTGGTAGTAGTGTGTTTTCTCATAAGGCTTGTGATATTTGTCATCAAGCTAAACAGACTCGTGATGCCTTTCCTGATAGTAGTAGTCGTGCTTTGAGATGCTTTGAACTTATACACTGTGATCTGTGGGGACCATATCGTGTTCCGTCATCTAATGGGGTACGATATTTTTTGACTTTGGTGGATGATTTTTCTAGAGCTGTTTGGGTAATTTTGTTGACGGATAAGTCTGCTGTTTATTCTATGTTTCTTAAATTCATTGCTATGGTGAAGCGTCAGTTTGGGGCTGATATATGTCGTGTGCGGAGTGACAATGGCACTGAATTTAATTGTTTACGAGATTATTTTTCATCTCAAGGTATATTGTTCCAAACATCCTGTGTTGGGACACCTCAACAGAATAGAAGGGTGGAAAGAAAACATCGACATATTTTAAATGTAGCCAGGGCATTGCGATTTCAGGATTCTTTTTTCGTAGATTTTTGGGGGGAATGTGTTCTGGCTGCATGTTATTTGATAAATAGAACCCCTTCTAGTATCTTACATTTTAAGTCTCCTTATGAAGTTTTATATGGCTCGGCTCTTTCGTATGATCATCTACGTATTTTCGGTTGTCTGTGCTATGCGTATGATTTGAAATTACGACATAATAAATTTGCTAGCAGGAGCAGAAAATGTATCTTTGTTGGGTATCCACTTGATAAAAAGGGATGGAAACTGTATGATTTGGAGACTGGTGAATTTTTTGTGTCCCGTGATGTTACTTTTTATGAAATAGAATTTCCTGGATGTGACTCTGCTAGCGAGATGCCTTCTGCGACACGCCATACATCTGTTGAAGTGCCAGGAGACGATATAGAGGCTTTTGGGATGGTGTCGGTTACGGTTGCTGAGGCCGGAGTGGTTGCTAGTGGCTCGGCACCGAGTAGCCAGGATGCACAGGTAGATGCAGAAGTATTGACAAGAGAGTCCGCTGGGGGTGATGCGGATACTACTAATAATACAAGGGATACAGTGTTGCCAGAGGTGCCCGACGAGGTAGTATTGGGAAGAGGAATGCGAAAGAAATCACAGCCAGTGCGATTACAGGATTTTGTGACAAATGCTGTTCGAAGTAAAAGTCCCCCCTGCACCACAGTTCATCTGTTCCCGTCACTTCCTCAGGTACTTCGTATCCTCTAACACAATTTCTAAGTTATGACATATTTACTGCTGGACACAGAGATTTTCTTGCAACTATCACTGCAGGTGTTGAGCCTACTTCATATCGCCAGGCCTCGCGAGATTCGGGCTGGCGCGCGGCTATGCAAACTGAAATACAGGCTCTGGAAAATAATGGGACATGGAGTCTTGTCGATTTGCCTCCTGGGAAGAAAGCATTGGAAAGTAGATGGGTGTACAAAATAAAGTACAAATCTGACGGAAGTGTTGAGCGCTTAAAGGCACGGCTGGTTGTTTTCGGTAATCATCAGGTTGAGGGGATCGATTATTCAGAGACATTTGCCCCAGTAGCTAAGATGCCTACAGTTCGGACGTTCTTGGCTGTTGCAGCTGTGAGAGGCTGGACTTTGCACCAGATGGATGTGCACAATGCTTTTCTTCATGGAGATCTGACAGAAGAAGTGTATATGAAGTTACCGCAAGTTTTTTCGCATAGTGAACCCAACAAAGTGTGTCGCCTGCGTAAGTCACTATATTGATTGAAACAGGCACCACGTTGTTGGTTTGCTAAGCTTGCTGCTTCTCTGATATCCTATGGATTTATTCAATTTCATTCCGATTATTCCCTTTTCTCTCTGTTTAAAGGGAAGGTAGAGTTGCATGTTTTGATCTATGTGGATGACATGATTGTGTCTGGTAATGACACAGGTGCTTTAGATGCTTTCAAAAAGTACCTTAGTTCTTGCTTTCACATGAAGGACCTTGGTGTGTTGAAGTACTTTCTTGGCATAGAGGTGACTCGGAGTGCAGAAGAAATTTTCTTATGTCAAAGGAAGTATGCTTTGGACATCATTTCAGAATGCGGCTTGATGGGGTCTCGACCTGCTGGTTTTCCCATGGAGCCCAATCACAAGCTGACAGAATCGACTAGTCCAAAGCTGGCGGATGCAGACACTTATCGGAGGCTGGTTGGGAGGTTGATTTATCTATCGTTTACTCGCCCTGACTTAGCCTATGCTGTGCATATCTTGTCTCAATTCTTACAGGAGCCTCGACAAGATCATTGGCATGCTGTTTTGCGAGTGGTCAGATATCTCAAACAGGCACCGGGACAGGGTATTCTTTTGAAAGCTGATTGTGATCTTCGTCTTTCTGGTTGGTGTGATTCCGACTAGGCCAGTTGTCCTTTGACTCGCCGCTCTGTTACAGGTTGGTTGGTGTTTCTGGGGGGGTCTCCTATTTCTTGGAAGACCAAGAAGCAATCAACTGTTTCCCGATCTTTCGCTGAAGCTGAATACCGATCTCTTGCTGCACTCGTTTGTGAGTTGAAATGGTTGAAGGAGTTATTGGTGTGTTTGGGTGTTCGCCAGGATTCTGCTATGTCGGTGTATTGTGACAGTCAGTCAGCCCTGCACCTGGCTCAGAACCCGGTATTTCATGAGCGCAGTAAGCATATTGAGGTGGATTTGTATTTTGTTCGCGATGCTATTAGAGATGGCACCGTAATAGCCTCGCATGTTCCTACTTCTTCTCAACTGGCTGACATCTTCACCAAGCCCCTTGGAAAGCAAGTGTTTGATTCTTTCCTTCCCAAGTTGGGCATTTGTGACTTGCATGCTCCAACTTGAGGGGGGGTGTTAGATTATAAGATTATATTTGTAATGTAAATATGGCCCATATCCATAAGCCCAAATGTAGACACTATATATATTGTAACAAATCCTAGCAATAAGAAAAAGGGCATTATTATTTCCTACAATAAGATACGTATGATCGATCTATCGATAGGTATGTAGATGGTGTTCTCAGAAAGGAGCCAATTAGGGCTTATGTCTGGGCAGCTGTGTAACCTATATTGTGCTCCTATTCTTAGACATGTTCTTTGGTAATTTTCGGAGGTTTAATTTTATGTAGATAATTCTCAGTTTATTCTCACTTCAAGTATCTTTAGGTTTTCCCTACATTTGTGATATCGACTCTTTTCAGAGGATAGTTAAAGTTAATCTGTAACTTCCCTATAGAGAAGTTACTTCCCTTTTACTTTATGCTATATACCGCTATTTGTGTTATCATCAGCTTAATTCATAAATATTATTATTCTCTAGTTGGTAATGAATGTGATTTTAACATAGATCTCTGAGTTCAATTCCTCTCTAGCCTTGTTGTCTTTTGCCTGGTCTATAATTAGTTTTTAATTTCTTTTAGTAGATCTGTATGATGTTCCTTTAAATTACGAAGCTATGGTAGTTTTTGCTCTCTCAAAAAGTTTCTAGTTTCGTCTTGGTAGGGGTTTATCTTTAGTTTTGCATTGCATTGATTTAGTTCTCAGGGCAGGAATTGTTTGTAGGGTTATTTAGTTTTAGAGCAGTATATAATATTCAAAATTTGTGTTTAGATTTTTCATATTATCCAAAGAAGGGTTTGGACTTGGGCTGATCGTCCAAAATGAAAACGTAAACAAAAAATTTGAATATTATATGAGATCATAAAACTAAACCAAAATTTCGAAATGAAGACCTAAAAGTGATCTAATGGTTATAGTCCAAAGCAACAGCCAGGGCGAAACTCAAACCCTCATCTGGACAATAGGGAGACCTGAACGTAAATATTAAATATCATAGGAGATCCAAAAACTAAATAACTTATTTGTTTGGTGCAAATGCATAATTCCACCTAATGGGACATACCTAAGTGATTCAAGCGACCAGGGACAATAATTCAGATGATGTCACTTCCATGAATTTTCAACGGAATGGCATAGTCACACTTCAAATCTCTACAGTGTAGATGCATTGTTGTGTCTGCAACCACTGTCTTGATTGGAAACGCGACGAGAGGAAATTGAACATGCTAATCCATCCGAGTCAACTATAAGCTAAACTAGCTCATGGATTATTACTTATTATAGGTCTTCGTGATGGTTTAAGTTGCATATCTTTTCCTCCTTTGCCATGAACCTTGTTAGCAATTCGACAAACGGAAAAAATTCGGAACGACAAAAGTACGAGTCGGCACAATATAAGTTAAATACAGTAAAAAATTCGGTCAAAAAATTCGTCTAACGAAAAACATTCGGATCAGATTTAATTCGTGTTTAGTATATTTCATATGAACCAATTCGGCACTAAAAATTTGGCATATATATAGGGCCCATCCACCTCTACTCTTTCATAAACAAGGGTTCAGTGTGAGAATAAGAAGAGGTTGGATGATGGAAAACAAGATTTTTCTTTGATTGTTGCAAGCAACATGTGCAAAGACTCTCGGGTTTCTTTTTTTGGTTACTGTGAGACTTTTTCTTCTTTTCTTTTGATAATTTTTTAGAATTGTGCCGGTCTTAATATCTAATAGCAGCAAGAGTCAAGAAAGTCAAGACTGTTGGGTTTCTTGGTCACATTTTTTTGGCCAAATTTTTTAAAAATTCGTACGATACGCGTTTAAAACGCCACAGGCTTAAAATTTGCGTACAAATCCGAAAATTTCAAAAGTACGTAAGTATTGTACATTTATGTAAGATACGGAAAAATTTGCGTATAATATGCGTTTTATTCGGGTGATTGCTAACAAGGGTCATGAACTTGAAGAGATGGTTGCTTTTGATACGCTAATTTACGAATTGTAGTAAAAAAAAAAAATCTTCAAATTATTTGTTCATTTTTTTCTTTTCTTTGGATTAAGTATTAAAGTGGTGTGATTAAAGTACCACTATATAGTGATTTTTTTTTAATGTTTCTTATATAATATAGTATTTAGTACATGATGTCCGGAAAAAAAAAATTATTTTTGTACTTCGAAGCAAAGTGATAAGGACCATCCGTCCCCCACCAAGCACATCTTGGAGATTAATTATGGCTTTCGGTGAAGTTTTTCTTATCATGTTCATATTATTACAAACACAATAGATTGGAGTTGGATAAAAGAACGGTATTAAGTGAGCATTGATATATTTATGTATACAACACTCCTAATTTGACCGTACGAAAGGCTGGTCTTCGCTAGTCCGCTCCCACGTGACAGACCGTCCATTGACTTTTTCATCTGAGTGGGCCCAAATTAGCAGGAGAATAATAGTTGTCCGTCACGTGGATGCAGGCCAATCCTACATGCGGACAAAATAACATTTTTCTTATGTATATTATTCTATCTAAATTAGTTTTGTCATTCATGGTTTAATTTTGTAGATTAAGAATGATTGATTGATTGATTGATTCTACACAATAAGTTCTCTTTGTATGTATATGACACACTTCATTTCTCTACTATTTTATGAGTTTTTCATGCAAATTCTTAATTAGTTTTTGTTAGGCGCCCCTAGTTCTTTTCCGCCCTTGCAAAAACAAGTAAAACAAGGGAGTGTACCTACAAAAATATCATAGTCCAAGTAGGACATGTCCACCCCGAATCATTAGGGCTGCCCAAAGAAAAGACAAAACATGTTCTAGCCCCTCTAGGACATGTCCACCTTGGGTTTAAGGTCATTTACTAGCACAACTAGTCCTTGCAATGGAAAGACCGAAACATGTTCTAGACCCTCTTAAGTAGTACTCTTAATAATAACTTTAGTGGCAAGACAGACCAAAGAGGACCTACTCCTACTTATATGCAGTAAAATTTATTAACCGATATAACAATAACAGGGTTCGAATCATAGATCAAAATATACATTGAGAAAGTCATTACCATCAAACCAACTAATTAGCTTATTATTTTTTGGATACCTTCTATTATTCTAACAGTTACTTTGTTCTCTTGTGGCTCTTGTCTCCAATGATCTTAGGTGTGAGTATTCGGTTTATTCGGTTCCAACCGAACCGAATAACTGAAAACCGAATTGGACCGAAACCGAATAAGCAAAACCGAAACCGAACCGAATTGGTCAATAATCGAACCGAACCGAACCGAACCGAACCGAACCGAATTAAATCAGTTCGATTTTCGGTTTATTCGATTTTTGGGTTTATTTGTGTTTTTTTTTTGTTAATATATATAATAACTAAATATATCTAGATATATTTATTATATACTTATAGTATATACCTCTCTCTCTATATATATACCTATAGTATATACCTATATATATTTAGTATATACCTATAAATATATATATATATATATATATATATATATATATATATATATATATATATATATATATATATATATATTACATATAAACTATATATATATATATATATATATATATATATATATATATATATATATAAACTAAATTTTCTTATTCGGTTTTGGACCGAAACCGAAATCCAAAACCGAAACCGAAACCGAATAAGAAAATTTAGTATTTTCAAAACCGAAACCGAACCGATTTTTTTTAAAACCGAACCGAATCTCTTATTCGGTTCGGTTCGATTTTCGGTTCAAAATCGAATAATGCTCACCCCTAAATGATCTTGTTTTATTTGTCTTGTTTGAGAGTTAGAAAAAGCGTAAATAAAGTTACTCAACTAGTTATTGTTAATTTTTTGAGAAACTTTTATTTGTTAAATTGATTGATAAAATTGGTATATGATATTTTTTTTCCTACATATATATTTTTTTAAGAAAATATAATATTTCTCATTTACTAGTCCAAGAGGAGGACTCACTTTTAAGTAGGGGTGCAACTCGGATGGGCTAAACCCGAGTCCGATCGGGTAAACCCATTAACATGTTGAGTTAGGGTTGAAGATACTCGGGTTCGGATTCGGGTTCGAGTTTGGGTTTGAGTTAAAATATTTGAACCCGATCAAATATCGAATTGGGCTTGGGTTCATGTGTTGGATTACCCGAAGAACCCGAAACCCAACTTATATATAATTTATATATGTATATTGTTTCATACTTCTTAAATAAAAAATTTAAATTCTAAATTTCTTCACCCAAGCTCTTCAACTATTTATCCTAAATCTTATTTCAGTTTATATTTTGTAATGATCAAAGCTTGATTGCTATTTGATTATGTGTTCAAAATTACTTTTGTTTAAAATTATTTCAAATACTATATTAGAGTCCGATAAACGCGATGAACCCAACCCAACCCAACCCGAGCCTCTGGGCTTGGTCTTGGACTTTATATGTTGAATCCAAGGTCGAGTCGGGCTCGGGCTCGGACTAGGCTTATGATTCATCGGATTGGACTCGGATTGACCTCAAGACCGAATCAAACCTGGGTCGGCCCTGAGCTGATGGGGCCCAGGGTGAAACTTTCAAAATGGCCCTCCTGTACATAGTGTAAAAAAATGTAAATGTAACAAAAACTTGTTGCCAACTAAATTTGAACCAAGGACCTCTAAATTAAAAGTCTGACATTAAAACCACAACACCACAATGTTTTTATGTTAAGAAGGGCACATGAAACATACTAGTTCTATTGTAGATGGATCCATGTTGGTGTCCTCTTTCGTCTGAGGGTCCTGAACCGTCGTCCGGCCTGCTGTGGGCCAGGACCGGCCCCGACTCAAACCGTCCGAGTTACACCCCTACTTTTAAGCCTCATCCTTAACCCTTAGAATTCTCTTACCGGCCCCTACCTCAATCATCCAAAGTTCTAGGACCATTGCCCATCATATGCTTCCCTTCAATTGTGAAGCATTTATAATGTGGTTAGTTGCCTATTCTAATGGTGCACGGCTCATCGCAATAATTCCGTTCGACGTGATTGTCGGCCCCATCCCTAGGCATGTCATTTGTGTGACCATGGACACTACTTTGGACGTGTCGACTCGACACAAGTTTGGATGTTTGGTAGCTTCTAGTGCAAAGTCAAATATGAACCATGAATGTATTATTGCATTCTATATGGTTTTTTCTATGGGCACCACCAAAAATGCTTGGGGGCAGTCCTTACTTGGGGGCAGCCCATGAATGTGGAAAAATTGCTAGGGGACACCCAAAACTTGCTAGGAGGCAGCCCAACCCCCCAAACCAAAAATTTCACGCTCATTTCTATTCTTCACTCTCTCTCTTCAAGAAGAAAAGAAAAAGCTCTCTCCCTCTCCCTCTCCTAAACCCTAATTTCTTCCTCTCCTAAATCCTAATTTCTCAATCCCTCCACGAAGATTCTCGAAGAGATGACACGCAAGTCAAAGCAACCGAAATCCAGGTACGTTCTTCCCTAATTTCTTCGAGATTTTTTTTACATTATATTCGAAACCCTAGAATTTGTTTAATTCTTGAAAAAGTTTTGGTAAAATAGGTTTATAATCTCTTGCACGTTCTCTTCCCTAATTTTCGAACACAAGAAACCCGAAATTTATGTTGAAACCCTAACCCTAGAACACGACAAAGTAGGATGTCGTTGTGGGAGTTCGGGTTCACGACAGTAGGACTGCCAGGCATGTGGCAGTCCTAATGAAAATTAGGACTGCCACAGTCCTGGCAGTCCTCTTATGAAAGAGGACTGCCAGGACTGTGGCAGTCCTAATTTTCATTAGGACTGCCACATGCCTGGCAGTCCTAATGTTATGACATATGGGAGTTGGGTAAGTGCATGCTGTTTCTATTACTTAATAAGTGTATGTTGTCATGCAGTCCACCGGCCGCTAACAAAAGAATACGGTCCACCGCGTCAAAGCGGAAGGAACGTGCGGAACGTCCTCTCGAGTGTCCGATAACAATTACCGAACTGGCGCCCGAAGCTCGGTCTCGGACATCGCCACCGGTATGTCAAGCTCGGTCGAAGCAACGAGCTCCTACTCCTACGCCTCCTTCCGACGACGACGACGACGACGTGCCAATTGCCCGACTCCTATCACGTCAAGACGGTTCTGCTCCATTTGAGGAGGTCGGTCATTCTGAGGAGGTTGGTCCTTCTGAGGAGGCCGGTCCTTCTAAGCCGCCTGTCCGTCCGCCCGGTTGCTCAATGTTGGTTTCTTTTGAGAACCACATTGCGTATGAAATATGGAAGAACCCGTTATGTACATGACGTTTGTAAGCTACCAGTTTAGTATACTATATATATATGTATTTCATAATTGATATGTTTTTTGTTATTCGATATACAGAGGACATATCGTATCCTTAGGGCTGTGAGTCACGGGAAGAAAACCGTGTCCTGGCAGTTTGCAAGCTTATCGGAGGCCGTCCGGAGCAAAATCATACCGAGTGGCTTGCACAATTTGGCACAAAATGCCTACCGGACAATGGATAGTGCCCTCATGTCAGCCTTTGTGGAGAGATGGCACCCGAAGACCAACATATTTCATCTCCCAACAGGGGAGATGACCATTACACTTGACGACGTCTACCAGATATTGGAGCTGCCAGTGACCGGGCGCGTAATGACCAAAGAACATTACACGAATGAGAAATTCGTGAAATGGTACGAGAAGATCGTCAAGTTCGTCTCAACTCACCTTGGAGTTCCGGCTACGAGTTTTACAACTCTACCAGGCTTCAAGAAGTCGTACAGAATTCCTCTATCATTTCTGATGGACCAGTTCATGGATATGGAGGTGGATGACGATGACGATGATACGGTCGACGCGGTGGCTCGTGCGTATATGTTGTTCATCCTAGGAACGGTCGGCATTCCGGACAAGTCCGGAACGTCGATACATGCTCGGTACATGCTAAACTTATCTGAAGTGGATGACTTCATCGATATATCCTGGGGAAGCGGTATCCTGGCCAATCTTTACCGCGAGCTCGGCATCGCATCCCGTGTCGGGACTAAGACAATGGCCGGCTGTCAAACTCTGCTACATGTAAGAAAACTTCTAACAATTTAATCTTGTATACTTAAATTTATTATTTTAATTTTTACTATTCATTTATAAATTGAATAGGCATGGATATACGAGCACTTTCCGATGCTTAGACGGGCTGACGAAAACCCAGAGTATCTTGAACACCTTCCTAGAGTGTGTCGATGGAGGCCATCCCAGCTGGAAACCAAAAATTGGCAAACACTGGCTTCCATTCGTGAAGTATTAGACAGTTTGGTGCCAGAAGAGGTACTCATTTTTGACTAACTTTTTTATGTTGATTTTGTTTTGTTGTTAACTGTTTTCCTACAGATTTTTTGGAATCCATACCGGAATTTACGTGAGCTGAATCATGAGGTCCAACCGGTTTCTTTATTTCATGGCATGATCACATGCTATGAAATCACGGAGCCGTACATGCCCGATAGAGTACTTCGTCAGTTTGGCTTCGTACAAACTGTGCCGAAGAGCACACTACGGCTGTTGGAGCCTCCGCGCGGAACCCAACCTTTAAGTTACAAACCGGCAGAATTCGACTGGGTGACCGACTTTTACTCGGAGTGGCAACGACATTTACTTTGGGAATCTGAAAGACGACCGGTCACCGAGATGGCCGACTGCAGCAAGGACTACATGCAGTACTTCCTGGGGGTCGGACATCCTAAGTTGTTGAACCCTACCAACCCGGGTCCCATGGCCGTTGGAGCAGTTGGAGCTCTTCCTTCCAAAAATGCCTTGTATGCTGGGTTGGTGAGAATGGTGAGTTTCGTATTTGTAATAAGACTGAGATTTCCATGTTTGTAGACTTAATTCATTTATACTTTCATTTTCAGTCTCAAAGGGTGAAGGAATTGGCGTAGACACTCCGGAGAGGTTGCCAAAGTGAGACTTGTGTCGCGGTCGCCAACGAGCTTGATCGCATCGACGACGTGGTCGACTTCCCCTTCATGAACAATAGGGAGTCTCGTTCAAAGGACCGACATGATATGTAGATGGATTTCGATATTTTTCATGTTTCAAACTTAAGTTGGATGTGGAATAGTTACGTACATTTGATGAATTATTGTGGATATTTTGCTTGTTTGAAACTTAATTTGGATGTGGAATGTTCGGGACTAAGTAGTTGTGATGAATTATTATAGTTGTGATAATTATATTATAGTTGGATTATTGAGTTTTTGTGATGAATCTTAAGTTGTGAAGAGTTATTGTTATTTATGTACTTGTGATAAAATGTTCTTTTTAATGTACAGAGTATCTGTATCAGGACTTGTGATAAATTATTTTTTTGTGATGAATCTTAACTCTGTGGCAATTTGATTCACACAACCAAATCATCACACAGAGATTCATAGTTAGGACTGCCACACCCATGGCAGTCCTACACTGAAGTAGGACTGCCAGGGTGCTGGCAGTCCTAACTTAAACTTGCTGTAACAGCAAGTTTTAGTTAGGACTTCCAGCACCCTGGCAGTCCTACTTCAGTGTAGGACTGCCATGGGTGTGGCAGTCCTAACTTCTTAACTCTGTGTGAATTTGATTCACACATAAATTCATCACAGAGATTCATAGTTAGGACTGCCACACCCATGGCAGTCCTACACTGAAGTAGGACTGCCAGGGAGCTGGCAGTACTAACTAAAACTTGCTGTAACAGCAAGTTTTAGTTAGGACTTCCATCACCCTGGCAGTCCTACTTCAGTGTAGGACTGCCATGGGTGTGGCAGTCCTAACTTCTTAACTCTGTGTGAATTTGATTCACACATAAATTTATCACAGAGATTCATAGTTAGGACTGCAACACCCATGGCAGTCCTACACTGAAGTAGGACTGCCAGGGAGCTGGCAGTCCTAACTAAAACTTGCTGTTACAGCAAGTTTTAGTTAGGACTGCCAGGACCCTGACAGTCCTACTTCAGTGTAGGACTGCCATGGGTGTGGCAGTCATAACTATGAATCTCTGTGATGATTTGATTCACACATGAAAATCATCACAGAGTATTACAGTTAGGACTGTCACACCCATGGCAGTCCTACACTGAACTAGGACTGCCAGTGTAGTGCCCCGTCCCGCTCAGTCAATCGGAGGAATCGAAACGCCGACGGCGTTCGGACTTAGCCTTGCAACGGCTACTCGAAGACATCGCTCGGTCAAGGCGACCGCTCGCTCAGGTGGGGTAGTTTCGGTGAACTCGCCTCATCTTTGCCTTCACATAATAAATCGCATGTTTTCAACTTGCACAAGTAGGCTTGATAATAAAAGAGACGAATCCACATTGCTAAAGGGAATAATCCTGACGGATCGAATTGAGTTAGAATATGGAAAGGTCCAACGGTCGGCATAGAGTCGGTGCACGACGTGCTTTGAAAATGACACTCGGTCCTTCGTCCCGTGGTTTGGGAGAATGAAAGTTGGTTGAGTAGTAGAAGTTATGAACGTAGCCTAAGTCATAGGCGTCGCCCGCATAAATACTTCATAAAGCATGCATGGTCCTGTCGTCCAAGGCTTGGCATAGCCTTGGCTTGCCCCATGAGTTAAGTTGTGTTGCACAGCTTGTGACACAAGTCTAGGCACCCAAATGACTCGGTCGTTCAAAGTTGAACGCGTGCACGGCACGTTCCATCGAGGCAAGGCTTGACGCGGCCTTTGCTCGTTAAGTTGTAGGCTTAAGTAAGTTAGGCAAAGTTATGTCGGTCGACCAAAGTCATTCCAAGTGCTGTCCTGCTCATTCTGCGGTTGTCAGGTTAAATAGTCCCACGATCCCAAGGCCCGTAATATAAAGTATGACTTGGGCGATAGCGTCGCATAGAACGGAAGTCGGTTTGAGGCACGATGCACGGACCTAGTGTTAAGGCAGGAACCACGGTTGATTTAATGAGTTTTGGAGAAAGGACTATCGAATAGGCATTCATGAGTTGAATGAAATGATATGGTAACATGAAAAGAATGCTCGCAACCGTGGGTCGTCGAGGGGTCTCAAATGATAGAAAGAATGCTCGCGACTGTGGGTCGTCGAGGGGTCTCAAATGATAGAAGGCTTGATATTGGTTTTGAAAGAGATGGTAACATTGAAAAGAAGGATGACTGTGTGAGACGTCAGTTTGATTCGAGTCTTGTATGGTCATTGGACAACTTGTCGACAAGGAGGAGTTTCCACGTGCGACAACCCTGGATGCCATGGGACCGCGGCGTTCCGGAGGGAAACAGGTATAGCCGTAGTTGGACGACCCGCTCGGATCATTCGGGAACTTTCAGCGGGGATAGCTACTTGCGTTGAAAGGGTCGCATAATGGCAAGACTATAGTCCAGGATAGCTTGTGATGTTAGTGACCAATTCATATAGATGGGTCGGCACGGGCGGCAATCCGCGTGTGTGCCTTTGGATTGAGTCTGTTGGATGTGTGTACAGTTAGAACACAAGGTTTGGTCCTAAGATTTGGCATCAACATAGGCGACGTGCTTCGGCACGAGATGTGGCGTCGAGTTCTAAGTTGTCGGCATATAAGTTGCATAAGTGGGTTTGAGTTGTCTTGAGTTTAAGTCAGGAAATACCGTAAGGCAAAGTCGATCGAGTGACACTTCGTCCAGAAGGTCTTGATTGGGTCAGTTGGTGATTGAAGCAGCAAGGGCCGCGAGGCGGCGAGATGATTGAGTCTCATTTGAGTTGCGAGGTACGGCCTCGACAAGGACTTATAGCACGGTCACACGGGAATGGAGCCTCATCGAGTAGTTGCGTCTCTGATTTTGGCCAAAAGGCAAGCACGACTTGATAGGTTAACGTTGTTTGAGTCGACATTGTTGTTGCAAGCACGGGATGGTCTAGAGGCACAGAATAGGCCAAGGTGTCGGTCCTAAAACTGATCTTAAGGCAAGAGTAGAAAGACAATAAAAAATGGGGACTATGTTGCACAAAGTAAAGTAAACGTGTTGGTTTTATATGGGTGGGCGAGGAGCTCATTCCACCAGTACAGTTGAGTACTGACACCCACATAGTTTACATGTGCAGGCACAGGTAGAAGCTCGTGGCACGGAGCTCGCTTGGATGCGTCGAGGCACGGAGTTCCTTGGCGATTCGAAGCGTGCGGCCGCATGGAGTAAAGACTTATACGGGACATAATGTATGGACATCGCCTTCCGAAGCTTCCGCCGGCTCAAGACTTGTATTTGAGAGATGAGAGGGAGCTGAGTGAATTGTAATGTGAGACGAGTGAACTTGAAAGACTTGTAATATCGGCCTTGCACCCCATTGTAATCTATGTTTCAATATCAATAAAGAGCTTCTTTGAATAGCTTGTGTTTGTTCTAAATTTCTGCTGCTATTATTCAATGTCGCTGCTTGGGACTTCTGTGCGACGACCCCGTCGCAGCTGCTGGAATCGGCCGTTATGGAACCCGCCTTGTACGAGCGCAATCTAGACTCGTACGGCATCACGCCTTAGCGAGGACGATCGCTCCTGCGGGAGCGGGGCGTGACATAATGGTATCAGAGCATGGCTTTACGTCCTTGGACTATCGATTGGATTCTTTAACTCGTTGTTTCCGTAAACTCTGTTGCTTCCACAAGTTGATATCATTGGCGCGCTCTCTCTCAAATGTCCCACGAGATGTCCATACAATAAGTCTACCTATTTTGCAAAACGTAGGAGGACAGTTTTTGTCAAAATAAAAAGATGGTTCGCGTAAGCACGGTTGGCTAAGTCGGGCTGGGCATATACACCAAAGTTGCGTCGACCTTAGAAAAGTCAAGTGCGGGATTCGTAATGTTTCGAGCTAGAATGAGTTGAACTCGATTAAGTAAAGTAAGTCGACTATCGATAGGGGTGCTATCAAGCAACGATAACGTCGGTGCGATATAGATGAGCGTGCTTGGAATTCGAGGAATGGTTCGAACGAAAAATTTGGAGAAGTCGATTTTGATTCGAATGATAGTTTTGAGGATTTGTTGAATGACTTCATTCCTGAGTGGTGTATGCGATAGTCTCAGGAATGTCGATTGGTCGATTGAGAATTTGGGGTGTCAATGAGTCTATCAGCAAGCGTCGCGTGTATGCAAAACCGTAGATTGAGTACGATTGAATAAGTTGTAGTCTTGAGAATTGGACGAGTGGGTTCAAACAACCTAGAAATTGACGTGCACGGGACGTGCATGGGATTGTGGATTACGCGAGTATGAAAACGCGAAAATGATAAAGTAGAAAATCGAATTGAGGAAGACTTAGGGTGTATGAATGGATGACTTGATCGAGGAAATTGATACGGATTACATACGAAAAGTTAGCACGACAGGTAGATAGCGTGCATAAAAGGTTTGATTTTGAAGTTACGCGAATGACTCTAAGGATTGGATTGAATGTTGCTCGATGATTTGAGTTAGCAAGGAATGATGCGAATTGAGGAAATACGTTGGTCTATGACTTATGATAAACGGATTTGAACGAATTAATGTTGTGAACGATTTGAGGGATAATGATCGAACTTGAATTAAATGTCGAAGAGATTATCCAGTCGGACGATAGCATCATTCGCACGACTCGAAATTGGTTGCAAAGGAAGATCGTCAGGTTACGCATATCGTCGATGGTATTGAGGCGTATCAAAGATCGATGTGCGATAACTCGGGGGTACTCTGACTCGACGAATGACGATCGTGCAAGTGTTATTTTTCGGTTGGGTGTTATACTTCGGATTTTGATCGAGATGAATGTTGGATGAAAATGATCGTGTCTTGATGTTTACGTTGATAGCTACAACGTCGACGATCTTGTCTTGCGCGAGCGTAACTCCAGCCTCGCACATGCGTCACGTCATATTTGGGGCGATTGTTCTGCGTGAGCATTGACATGGTGATTCATGTCGCGGGAATGATCGAACTCGAGAAATCAGGATGCGGCAACTTTGATTGTCTCGACTTGTCGGTTTGATGCGAAGGAAAATTTGAGGATGTTAGGACTTGCGATTGATGATTGAATAAACTTGAGGATTGAGTAGGTCCAATCCGCGCATGAAGAATGAATTAGTCTAGACGCAAAACAAGAGTTACATCCCGATGAGGATAATTATTCCGCAGGAGCGTGCATGGTGATTCATGTCCACCGTGGATAATCTGACTCGCGTGAGATCGGGGCGCAACGTATTGTTAAGCTAGACAACCTCATGATCGATTACGTGAATTGGGATAAATGACTCAGGGAATATGAGATATGAATTATGGTTTAGCGATGAATTGTGTCGTAGAGTGCTTGACTTAGAAGGATTGATAGGCGGATTATGTCGAACGTGTTCGAAGAGATAGACTATACAAGATGATTTGTTGAACAAGCGATATGTACATGTCGAGTATTGGTTGAACGTGAGTTGTAGTAGGATGGCTTTGCTGAATGACTCGGACCCCGTGCGACGAACGTTGTTATGTGCGTAGGAAATCGATGCTCGATGTTTAGAAATCGGAGTGATGCGAGCTTGGGTAGCAAACCCCCGTACTATCAACTTGGTTTGACCTTAGGATGGGGTCAGTATTGATATCGTTGTTTGGGAACTGTGATTCCAATACTGACAATCGACTTTAGCCTAAAGAGATTGCCTAGCGGCTAGGCGAGATGTTCATGTTGCGAGAGTTAGCATCGATACGATTGATTTTTAGGATTGAGTAGATGGATCAATAGGTGGAATTGGATTCACTATCACAAGGCTTGGTTGAAATACATGTATTTCGGGGACGCCTGGAATGTGTGCACGATCTAACCAAGTGATACGTTGAATCAAGTGAGACTTGAGGAACGGGAAAGTGTCGAGGATTTTGAGATCGTGAGTTTTAAAGAAAGGATTGAGGGTAGCACGAGCGTGGTTCGGATTTGAGGGAACGCATAGGAGAAGTGTGTGCGAGAGTCCTTGAATGTTGAGTAAAGTGATAAGTCGATAAGTGTACTCAGTTAGTTTCGAGGACGAAACTTTTTCTGAGTGGTGTATGATGTAGTGCCCCGTCCCGCTCAGTCAATCGGAGGAATCGAAATGCCGACGACGTTCGGACTTAGCCTTGCAACGGCTACTCGAAGACATCGCTCGGTCGAGGCGACCGCTCGCTCAGGTAGGGTAGTTTCGGTGAACTCGCATCATCTTTGCCTTCACATAATAAATCGTATGTTTTCAACTTACACAAGTAGGCTTGATAATAAAAGAGACGAATCCATATAGCTAAAGGAAATAATTCCGACGGGTCGAATTGAGTTAGAATATGGAAAGGTCCAACGGTCGGCATAGAGTCGGTGCACGGCGTGCTTTGAAAATGACACTCGGTCCTTCATCCCGTGGCTTGGGAGAATGAAAGTTGGTTGAGTAGTAGAAGTTATGAACGTAGCCTAAGTCATAGGCGTCGCCTGCATAAATGCTTCATAAAGCATGCACGGTCCTGTCGTCCAAGGTTTGGCATAGCCTTGGCTTGCCCCATGAGTTAAGTTGCGTTGCACAGCTTGTGCCACAAGTCTAGGCACCCAAATGACTTGGTCGTTCAAAGTTGAACGCGTGCATGGCACGTTCCATCGAGGCAAGGCTTGACGTGGCCTTTGCTCGTTAAGTTGTAGGCTTGAGTAAGTTAGACAAAGTTATGTCGGTCGACCAAAGTCATTCCAAGTGCTGTCCCGCTCATTCTGCGGTTGTCAGGTTAAATAGTCCCACGATCCCAAGGCCCGTCATATAAAGTATGACTTGGGCGATAGCGTCGCATGGAACGGAAGTCGGTTTGAGGCACGATGCACGGACCTAGTGTTAATGCAGGAACCACGGTTGATTTAATGAGTTTTGGAGAAAGGACTATCGAATAGGCATTCATGAGTTGAATGAAATAATATGGTAACATGGAAAGAATGCTTGCGACCGTGGGTCGTCGAGGGGTCTCAAATGATAGAAAGAATGCTCGTGACCGTGGGTCGTCGAGGGGTCTCAAATGATAGAAGGCTTGATATTGGTTTTAAAAGAGATGGTAACATTGAAAAGAAGGATGGCTGTGTGAGACGTCAGTTTGAGTCGAGTCTTGCAAGGTCATTGGACAACTTGTCGACAAGGAGGAGTTTCCACGCGCGACAACCCTGGGTGCCATGGGACCACGACGTTCCGGAGGAAAACAGGTATAGCCGTAGCTGGACGAACCGCTCGGGTCATTCGGGAACTTTCAGCGAGGCTAGCTACTTGCGCTGAAAGGGTCGCCGAATGGCAAGGCTATAGTCCAGGATAGCTTGTGATGTTAGTGACCAATTCATATAGATGGGTCGGCACGGGCGGCAATCCGCGTGTGTGCCTTTGGATTGAGTCAGTTGGATGTGTGTACAGTTGGAACACAAGGTTTGGTCCTAAGATTTGGCATCAACATAGGCGACGTACTTCGGCACGAGATGTGGCGTCGAGTTCTAAGTTGTCGGCATATAAGTTGCATAAGTGGGTTTGAGTTGTCTTGAGTTTAAGTCAGAAAATGCTGCAAGGCAAAGTCGGTCGAGTGACACTTCGTCCAGAAGGTCTTGATTGGGTCAGTTGGTGATTGAAGTAGCAAGGGCCACGAGGCGGCGATATGATTGAGTCTCATTTGAGTTGCGAGGCATGGCCTCGACAAGGACTTATAGCACGGTCACACGGGAATGGAGCCTCATCGAGTAGTTACGTCTCTGATTTTGGGCAAAAGGCAAGCACGACTTGATAGGTTAACATTGTTTGAGTCGACATTATTGTTGCAAGCACGGGATGCTCTAGAGGCACAGACTAGGCCAAGGTGTCGGTCCTAAAACTGATCCTAAGACAAGAGTAGAAAGACAATCAAAAAGGGGGACTATGTTGCACAAAGTAAAGTAAACGTGTTGGTTTTGTATGGGTGGGCGAGGAGCTCATTCCACCAGTACAGTTGAGTACTGACACCCACATAGTTTACATGTGCAGGCACAGGTAGAAGCTCGTGGCTCGGAGCTCGCTTGGATGCGTCGAGGCACGGAGTTCCTTGGCGATTCGAAGCGTACGGCCACATGGAGTAAAGACTTATACGGGATATAATGTATGGACATCGCCTTCCGAAGCTTCCGCCGCCTCAAGACTTGTATTTGAGAGATGAGAGTGAGCTGAGTGAATTGTAATGTGAGACGAGTGAACTTGAGAGACTTGTAATATTGGCCTTACGCCCCATTGTAATCTATGTTTCAATATGAATAAAGAGCTTCTTTGAATAACTTGTGTTTGTTCTAAATTTCTGCTGCTATTATTCAATGTCTCTGCTTGGGACTTCTGTGCGACGACCCCGTCGCAGCCGCTGGAATCGGCCGTTATGGAACCCACCTTGCACGAGCACAATCTAGGCTCGTGCGGCATCACGCCTTAGCGAGGACGATCGCTCCTACGGGAGCGGGGCGTGACAGCCAGGGTGCTTGCAGTCCTAACTAACAGCAAGTTTTAGGTAGGACTGCCATCACCCTGGCAGTCCTACTTCAGTGTAGGACTGCCATGGGTGCGGCAGTCCTGATACTGATACTCTGTGACAGAGTTTCTCAAACTGAAACGATGTGACAGTGAACACTCATATAACACAGATAACACACAGGTAGGTACATATAACACAGGTAGGCACAAGTAAACACGTATAACACAGGTAGGCACATATAGTACACAGGTAGGCACATATAACACAGCTAGGCACATATAACACAGGTAGGAAAAATCAAACACATATAACTCAAAATTTACTCCATATATATTACTGGACTTCATATTTCACTGTACACAAAAGTGCTCCTCCATATACAAAATGTCAGACTGTAAATATATCTATACTTAGTCGATTTTGACGTCGTAGTGGTCAGCAGGTAAGTCTCTTGGCTTCTCAATCTTCAACAACTTCTTACAATGGTTGATCTGGTCAACGAAAGGTGTGGTCTAAGCGATGGCTTCGACCGGTGCTCTTTTGTACCAAACTGTTGAAGGTGGAGGAATCGGAGAATGAGCGATCATCTTTAGTATAACGAAGTGATCTCCGATCAGACCTATAGTACATAGGTTAGACACTCCGTGGTCCGTCGGAGGAGCGCACATCGGAAAGAATGTATTGTTAATATCCGGCGAGATAAGTACAACAGGTATCATGTACCTATTAGCAAATAAATAGCCGGCATACGGGACTGACATGTAGTGGTCTGTCTCGGTAATACTGTTGGTGCAAGGGATACTTAACAACAAACTTGCAACCGTTTCTTCGCTTAGGATGCGGGAGTAGAATGGAAGACGAGTCACTAACTCCTCGTACAGCTCCTGCCTCACCCGTCTCCATAAGTCTTTGTCATCATAACCAAGATGCCTTGCAAGGACATAAAATCCGCAATGGTCATCACCGGGGACATCGACAATAGACCAAATGTAACTTCGAAGCGCAGGTTGAAATTTGTCAATATACAAACTCGTTGTTTGGCTTGCAACTGTATCTTTTCTTGGGAGGTCCATTTTCTCCATTTTTCGGCGAACGACAAGCTTGCCCTTCCGTGCAGGCGAAGGTTGCTGTAAGCTTCGTTCAACATGCTCAAAGGATGATAGATCTCTCTTAGTCGACTCCAGCCTTCTCTTCTGTGAACTAGTCAATCTTATTTGAGGCATGCCTTTAGGATTGGAAACAACGGACGGCTCATGCATTCTAGTAGTCATCGGACATGCAATTTCTTGGATTTTAAGCTCAATGGACATCCGTTCCGCTCCTACTGAGGTACACCACCTTGCGTGGAGAAGTTTCACTTGTGGCAAAGAGAAGAAATCATCGTCCGTCTTCACCAGGGGCATCATAGACAACTGCCTCCAACGTTGATCGACAGCATCTACTGGAATAGGAATAGATTCACGGCGATATTCATTAATCTGATGTGCACAAGGGAGGCCCAGTGTATGTCGATATACACACCCGCAAACCTCGGGATCAAGTCCGACAAACTTTGACCTTTCAATCTTATCAGCTATTAAGGCCAACGCCTTGTGAGATACCACGCGCATTAAAGCATCTAAGAGTACTTCCTTTCTATGCTCATGCTTGACTATATTCAAACTCATCTCAAATGATGCCTTAATTTCATTCACCGTCCGGTCTACTGATAAATGTATAGCTTGCCAAACAGAGACGAAGTTGCCAAGAGATGATTTTAGGTGCCTCTTCAATAAAGAGTGTGCTCCTTCGACACGGTTGGTAGTTGTCGTACCGCAATGCTTCACCACATTCGACCATGCTAAGACGAATTGTTCTTTGTGCGGTTCAAGCCATGTATCTTTGATGTAAAAAATGTATGCCGGCTCCCTCGCCTCCCACTTTTGCTTGAACAAGTACCATGCGGCGTCGTAACTGGCCACTACCAGAATAAGTCGTTTTAGCGACGCCTAAAGACGTCGCTAAAACTATATTTTTCATCGCTAAAAATATTTAGCGACGAAATTACCGACGTTTTGGGCTGGTCGCGGAAATATAAGTCGCTGATCTTCGAAACGTTGCCAAACGTCACAATTACCGACGTTCGCCGATGTATTTATACGTCGGTCTGTTGCCGACGTCTACCGTCGTGTCGTCGGTGACTTAGCGACGTATTACTTCGTGTCGCTACGCGTCGGTAACTTTACCGACGAATTACCGTCGAGTCGTCGGTGTTTTAGTGACATGTTCAAAGTCGCTAAACGTCGGTAAATCCTGGGAATTCGTGGGATGATTACCGACGTGCACCGACGTTTACCGACGTTCTCCGACATATATTGACGTCGCTAAACGTCGGTACCCTGGATAATATCGCATATTTACCGACGTTTAGCGACGCAATGGTACGTCGGAGGACGTCGGTAAACATCGGTAAACGTCGCTAAATCTGCAAAAAAAATAAAAATAAAATAAAATACAGAATGTCCATTTCTCCCTGCAATTTAAAAAGATAACCATTTCTCACTATAGAATAGGATCCAAACAATCACAGAATGTCCATTTCTCGCTGTACACAGGTTTCAGTCCCTATAACCACGTCTACAACAATCACACAATGTCCAGTTCTCAGAATATCCATTTCTCACTGTACACAGATTTCAGTCCCTATAACCAAGTCTACAACAATATCACTTCACAATACGAAGCATTGTCGACTACTTTCCGATGATACTAATCCAAAATGGTATATAATAATCCAACACGGTCGATACCTATCGGATATGACCGATACCAAATCGATAAGGCCAATATGAATCCTCGCTATACGGTCGATACATATCGGATAGGACGATACCAATTCGCTAAGACCAATACCAACCGATACGGTCAATACTTATAAGTACCTACGGTCCAGGAGGTTGATCCGCTAGTACATCCATGTACGATCAACGAAGTAACGATCAATTTCAATTTGGATGTGAAAATCTGTATCGTAAGACAAACTAAACATAATCAGATCTATTTCACATGCTTAATTGCCAAGTATGGGAACGAATAGCTCAGAACACAACCCAAAATTCATTCTAGCATACATTAGTGTGAATCATCTATATTCTGTACATATGGTGTAGTATATGTTCTTATCGTATCTAGTATCTGAAGGATATAACAGAATCAAGATGAACTCACATAATGTAATACTAAGACATCATCTACTACTATATAAGATATAGTGATAGGTTGTCGTATCATCATTGCCGAGGGATGAGGGTCGGAGGACGTCGGTAAACGTCGGTAAACGTCGCTAAATCTGCAAAAAAAATAAAAAAATAAAATACAGAATATCCATTTCTCCCTACAGTTTAAAAAGATAACCATTTCTCACTGTAGAATAGGATCCAAACAATCACAGAATGTCCATTTCTCGCTGTACACAGATTTCAGTCCCTATAACCAAGTCTACAACAATCACACAAAATATGGGAACGAATGGCTCAGAACACAACCCAAAATTCATTCTAGCATACATTAGTGTGAATCATCTATGTTCTGTACATATGGTGTAGTATATGTTCTTATCGTATCTAGTATCTGAAGAATGTAACAGAATCAAGATGAACTCACATAATGTAATACTAAGACATAATCTACTACTATATAAGATATAGTGATAGGTTGTCGTATCATCATTGCCGAGGGATGAGGGTCGGAGGACAAATACCGCTCGAGTGAGCCAAAGGCATGCAGCCACTTCCCTCCCTCCATTCACCCTCTCCCTCTCTCACGCTATCAATGTCACAACTTTTCCACCTCAATTTCTGATCAAGCATTTTCCTTCTCCTCTCCTCCACCATGGCTCCGAACCCATGTGCTCCTCCCTACTTCCCTTCTTCTTATTTGACTCTCTCAGCCACATATGATATCCAGCTCAAGTGTAGAGTCGGGAGAGAAGAAGTGGGCAGGAAGAGGAGGGGAAAGCAGCACAGCCGGCGGCATGACCCGGAGGAAGTACAGATGTTTTCTTCAAATCCGTAGAAGAACTATAAGGATATATCTTTTCACAACATGTCACCTTGTCAAAGACCCTTAATGTGAATATCATGTTACTGCAGTGTCAGAAGACTAACATGTCATAATTTTCTAAGCCGTGTGTTTTGACATAATCCTCCAAACTCTTTCCTGCTATGTAGTAATGCAAGATTACTACATAGGAGGAAAGAGTTGGGAGGGTTATGTCAAAATACACGGCTTAAAAAATTATGACATGTTAGTCTTTCGACACCGCGGTAACATGATATTCACATTAAGGGTCTTTGACAAGGTGACATGTTGTGAAAAGATATATCCTTATAGTTCTCCTACGGATTTGAAGAAAACATCTGTACTTCCTCCGGGTCATGTCGCCGGCTGTGCTGCTTCCCTCTCCTCTTCCTGCCCACTTCTTCTCTCCCGACTCTACACTTGAGGTGGATATCATATGTGGCTGGGAGAGTCAAATAAGAAGAAGGGAAGTAGAGAGGAGCAGATGGGTCCAGAGCCATGGTGGAGGAGAGGAGAAGGAAGATGCTTGATCAACATTGTCTTCCGGATCGTCCTTATCAAGGCATAACGGGCTGCTCAGCGTGCACAGCTTCTTCAACTTCTCGCTGGCTGCAGAGTCGAAATGGGAACGGGTCCTCTTTGCCGGCCCGGAGCTCTGACTCGCACTCGTCGCCGTGCTACCGGTTTTCTCTCCTCCTCTGACGCGGCTCATAAAAAAAGAAATTTTGTACCTCTTCTTTACATAAACATTATTGCCGCCTTGTACTCGAGCCTCCTCGTCTGTGACGCTATCCAACTTCTCGGTGCCTACATTGTCACTCGAATCTTCCCTTCGACTCGTATCATCCTCTTCTTCGTATGTCTTTTCGCTCCCTGTCTTGCAATCATCTGCTATCAACGCCGACTCATTCGACTCCTTCTCTGAGTCTTCCTCCTCCTCCTCCTCCTCCTCGGAGTCATTGGAGAAGGAGTCGAATGAGTCGGCGGTGATAGCAGATGATTGTAAGATAGAGAGCGAAAAGACAGGCGAAGAAGAGGACGATACGAGTCGAATGGGAGATTCGAGTGACAATGTAGGCACCGAGAAGTTGGATAGCGTCACAGACGAGGAGGCTCGAGTACAAGGCGGCAATGATGTTTATGTGAAGAAGAGGTACGAAATTTCTTTTTTTATGACCCGCGTCAGAGGAGGAGAGAAAACCGGTAGCGCGGCGACGAGTGCGAGTCAGAGCTCCGGGCCGGCAAAGAGGACCCATTCCCATTTCGACTCTGCAGCCAGCGAGAAGTTGAAGAAGCTGGGCACACTGAGCAGCCCGTTATGCCTTGATGAGGACGATCCGGAAGACAATGCTGATTCAGTTTTACCTTCCTTGGATGGTATTGATTCTGTAGATCCGTGTATAAAAGAGGAAGAGATTGGGAGTAGAGTGGACCAGGAGGGAAATGAGAGATTGGAAGCTGGGTCAATATCCAAGAAGCGAAAGAGAGTCGAGGATTCTGATAGGTTGTCGTATCATCATTGCCGAGGGATGAGGGTCGGAGGACAGTCAACTTTATCTACGGCTACATAGTTTCTGCCTCGCCAGTCGAATGGCTGCAGGGACTATGTCCTGATCACCATGTCGTACCGTAGATTAATGCAAATGGAGCTGGAGCTGGAGCCAAAATACAGAAACCAAAATACAAAATATAGAATCCAAAATACAAAATACAAAATACAGAAACCAAAATACAAAATACAGAAACCAAAATACAAAATACAGAATCCAATCCCTGGGTTCGCCGAAAATACAAAACACTGTGAGAACGGATGGCTCAGAACACAACCCAACCGGAGAGGATACTCTGAGAGATCCATCTGAGTAGGACGTATACTCTGAGAGATCACCTTTACAAGAATGATATCAGTAGTGGGATTGAGTGCTGTAGAACTCACACTTTAAGACAATAGATGAAGGAAGACTTGTATGGAGGATCGATAGGGTTGAGCGATGTCATTTTAATCTACAAAGAGAACCATACTGTAGAACTCATACTGTAGAACTCACACTTTAACACAATTCTACAAAGAGTTGTCATAGGGTGTTGAGCGATGTCATTTTATTCTTTTCGTCTTCTTTTTCTTGGGATTTTTGAGTATTGGATCTTGAGACATATATAGCTAGAACTTACGAAGAATGGAGTACCATACTTCAACAAATAGATGTTGACTAATTGGTTCATATACTTATTGTCTAAAATAAGTGTAGGAATGTTGCAAGGTGAAACAATGTATCAAACACTATATCGAAACCCAAACCCAATATGCAAATCCAAATTAATACGAAAATACACAAGTGTATGTAGGAGATTAAGTGTACAGAGGTAAAATACATATATATGCATGCTTGGGGGTGTCCACGTGTCCAACAAATGGACACAAAGTGTCCAAAACCTTACGAACACACTGTATCAGTGAACACATGGTCGTAATGTGTCTCCGTGTCCATTTTGGACACGAAAAACACCTCAATTAGGGTTAGGGTTTACCTTCAGTCTCCTCGCGGTGGTGGAGGAAGAGGAAGAGGACAAGTTCGGTGGTGGAGGAGGAGGGGATCAAGTGTACAGAGGTGAAATACATATATATGCATGCTTGGGGGTGTCCACGTGTCCAACAAATGGACGCAAAGTGTCCAAAACCTCACGAACACACTGTATCAGTGAACACATGGTCGTAATGTGTCTTCGTGTCCATTTTGGACACGAAAAATACCTCAATTAGGGTTAGGGTTTACCTTCAGTCTCCTCGCGGTGGTGGAGGAGGAGGAGGAGGAGGACAAGTTCGGTGGTGGAGGAGGAGGATCTCGCGGTGGAGGAGGAGAAGGGGCTCGCGGTGGAGGAGGAGGATGGGCGGCGCCGGAGGGAAGGGGGTCGGGCTGTCGTCGAGGTCGGGGGAAGAGGGGCAGAAACAAAAAATTTGGGGAGAGGAAGAAATGAAAAGTCGAACCGAGAAAACCCTATTTAGCAGAAATTAGCGACGTCTGTAGATACGTCGCAAAACGTCGACTGTCCTTTAATATTCGGCGACGCCTTTAGTCATTGCAACGCTAAACATCGCTGAACTAATAAAACTGGCGACGTTTTCCGACAGATCAACGACGTTGGTTTTTATTACACAAAGGTAGTCGCAATATATCGCTGTTTGTCGCTATCAGCGACGTATTGTGACGCATACTTTTGGAGTCGCTAAATCCAAAAATATTAGCGACATTTTAAGTCGGCGCCGCTAATTTCGTCGCTGATATGACTTATTTTGGTAGTGGGCAATCGTAGATGCTCGCCACACACAATTCCAATCATTGTAGAATTCGTCAAAAATCTACATGTCGATTTTACCATCTTCCTTCCGAAACTTCAACTTACATTGGGCTTGAATATTACGATTGACATGCCAAGTGCATAGCAATGTATTCGCTTGAGGAAAAACAATACGAATTGCATTAATTAGGGCATACTCTCTGTCGGTAACAAATACTGACGGCTCTGTATGACTAGTGTAAAGTGTTTTCAGTTTCTCCAATGCCCATGTGTAGTCTTCAAGTTTCTCACTCTTCATGAAGCAAAATGCCACTGGAAATATTTTCCAAGTAGAGGTGAACCCGACAACATGAAAGAGAGGCATCTTGAACTTATTTGTCTTGTACGTGCAATCAAGGACTAACACGTCGGTAAAAGACCTGGCAAAATTTGTGCAATCAGGATGAGCCCAAAAGATTGATAATACTTCATTACTCTGGGGATGTCTTCTATGGAACTCAACATAATGATTATCGGCAAGCAAGTTGAGCACTTCTTGTATCGCCATTCTTGATTTCGTCCGGACAGCGTTTGAAGAAGCTAGGGCGTTGTATATTGACTTCATTGTAGACATGTTCTTCTCATCTTCATGTCGTATGACGAAATATATTTGTCTCAGTGCAACTCCGGAGGTGGACAAGTCTTCGACTATCTTCTTCTCCGTATTGTTCAACCGTCCGACATACGTATGACCCAATAGTGTCTCGGCAATCTCATGGTTGTGGGTTCCATTCTTCACTTCTACTGTCCATTTCCCTTCTTCTTCGTTTCTAATATGTATCGTGAATGGACAACCACATTTCCTCGTTCCAACATTTCTTCTTGGAACTTTACTTTGGATAACTGTATTTTTCTTGTGCGTTCTGAACACACCACCTCTTTCACAGTCCACCACCACAGTTTGTCGTTCCGGTCGATTTCGGGCCGATCTGGATATCACTAGAACAATGTTGTTTTCCCGTCCGACTTTTCGACACCAATGTATCGCACCCTCGCTTGATTCAAAACATAGATCGGTCCAAAATAAATGGGCTACATTGACTGCAATTGGAGCCGGTACCGCAAAATCGGAAGATCTCAAGTCCTACAATAAAACTCAAAGGTTAGTACAATTAGACAACATCCTAAAGCAAATAGGTTTCATAGATTAGGACCGTGCATAAGATTGGTGTCCATAAATAGCAAATTGTGTTAATAGCAAGACAGTCTTTTGTACAATAATTGGTGTTCATAAATTTTAAACACCTTTACTGACTAAAACTCTGCATTCAGGTATCATAGACTAGGACTGCCAGAGTGGTGGCAGTCCTTCACAGAAGAAGGACTGCCAGGACCCTGACAGTCCTACATATTTGTAGGACTGCCAGGGTCCTGGCAGTCCTTCTTCTGTGAAGGACTGCCACCACTCTGGCAGTCCTAGTCTATGATCTGGACTGCCAGAGTGTTGGCAGTCCTCTGTGTCACAACACGAATTTTAATCCGATGACAAGTTCAAATGTAGTTACCAGGAGGGCTTCCGATGCATCAAAGTTGTCTTCGGACGTTGCGGGAACGTGTTCTTCGGACGTGGCAGGAACGTTTGATGATCCCGGTTGATCCATGTTCAATATTTTTCTACATTTAACACATAATTCAACTTTTATATGTGAAATTCTTGTTTAAAACATGAAACATATTTTAGTTCGATGACTTACCAAAAAATTGGAGAAGTCAATGACCTAGAGTTGAGGGAGAGAACAATTTGCCAAAAATGTAGGGAGAAAAGAAAAGAATTAGGGTTTTAATTCTTTGACCTAAGAGAAGGAGAGAAGAAAATAGTTGAGGGAGAAAAGAAAAGAGAAGAAGGAGAGAGAAAATGAAAAGAAAAATTGGTATTTATAGGTTTGCTTGGGCTAGCCCCTAGCAAAATTTTTTGATGGCAAACTTGTAATATTCTTGAACTATTTTGGACTAGCCCCTAGCAAAAAGGGTGGTGCCCTTAGAAAAAACCATTCTATATATAGTTGAAACTAGTACATGCATGATGTGGACTAACAATATTATTTTTGATCGATCATAGTATAGATAAAAAGGAAAAAAAATATTTTACATCAAGACTTTCTTTTTCTTAAGGTATTACTTAGCTACATGAAATTTTACTCCTAGAAAGAGTAGGAGTAAAAATGTGCTAACCTTGAGAGGAAATAAAACAACTTTCGAATGAAATTCTCAATGATTTAGATGTAACATACACCTAAAATTAACTCAAATAATAACTACCAATTATGAGCTTGGAAATTCCAAATGAGTTTTATTGTTCCAAATAAATAAATTTTGGCTCAACGGTCTATTAGCACGGATATAGAGGACCGTCTGGTAAGACATGGTCAATACTGACATTCTAAGGATCATGTACAAATACTAAAAGGATTATCTTTTTTAACCACTCTCTCTATCAACAAAGATCATATTCCTGACATTCTAAGGACCATACAATGTTGTTTCTAAAAAAAAGGGAGACCTAGATATAAAAATTGAGATTTCATATTAGTAATATATATGAAGTTTGTTTGTTTGTTTGTTTGTTTGTTTTTTTTTTTTTTTTTTGGAGCATTTCGATTTTTGCGGTCATTTGCGTTCGCATTTAGAGGTGAGTATTCGATTTATTCGGTTCCAACCAAATCGAAATAGTCAAATCCGAATAAACCAAAATTCTAAACATTCAAAATCGAATCTGAATCGAAATTAGCCAATATCCAAGTGGTCCATTTTCACTCTTCTGGACACTGATTATTACAAAAATATTTATTATTTACAATCGATTTAAAAAAAAATAGTGGGTTAATACTGACCCGACATAAGAAAACTACCGGTTCACAGGTCCAGATCGGATTTTAAAAGGCTGATTCTTACGTTTGTTTTTAAATTTCGTATTCTCCAAAAAATCAATCAGATCGCTTCCACATATCAAGCTCCAGGCCAATCCATCTAAGACAGAATCAGCTGTCCCTGATTCGGAATCCCAGCCATATCCCCTCCTCTATAACATATGGACTATACAGATGGAAAAAAAAATCAATAAAAGATCTACATGTTATAGAGGGAAGATATGGTTAGGATACCGGATCAGAGACAGCGGATTGGTCCAAATCCATCTTTGTCGTATCATTAAGGTCTCGTTTGGTTTGCGGAATCTCCGGATTGGAAAAGGAAAGTGATTAATTTTCAATGTTTGGGTGCCAAAGGAATTGATGAGGAAATGAAAGTGATTCACAATGAATGAAAAATTAGCGAAGAAAGTTTATCCATCCAAGCAAGAAATCATTTTTTACATTGAAGTATTCACTTTTTTTTCCAAATTTTTTGACATTTCCAAATATCAGAAAGAAAAATCAATGAGAATTAAAATTTTTTCGAAGCAAATAAAATGACAAGAAATTGGTTTACTTTTGCTTCCATTCCGGGAACCAAGCGAGGCCTAATTGATTAATTCCATGCTGTAAGAAACGACGACACCTTTATTTACATTTTTCTGCTCTAATAAAGTGCATGAACCGGACCCAACTGACAAAACCCGTGACACTTTACAATGTACTGTGGACCCCGCAAGAAAACCCTGTGGCTCACTCTGTCAATGGTGCGAGCACAATTACACATTTCCTGTGCATCCGTACCACGGGAAAATGTGATATACGACACCAACTCCCATTTGGGTCCGCATCAGTTCGACACACACACTACAAGCGGGTGCAAAGCCGGACCCATTAATCCGACGCTTGCCAAATCGATTTCAAATTTGGAAAGTCTCCAGGCCTTTTGGTTCTCGGAAAGAAAAACAAAGAATTCATTGCTTTGTTTTAAAAATAAACTATTATTCTTATTAATTTTTAGCTTATTTTTAAGATTATGTTCAATTTGATATTCTAAATTTTTTTACTCGACTATTTGATACCATTAGTTATTGAATATTTTAACTTAATATTCAAAATAAATAAATAACAAAATTATTCCTTTTTCTCCATCCTCCCTTCCAACCCCTTTCGGCCACCCAGCTCCCCCCCCCCCCCTCCCCCCGTCTGCCCATGTTCCCCCCACCCCTAGCTGCAACACCCCTGTCCGACCTCTCCCTCTCTCCGCGGTGCCGTCGCCCCTGGTTGTGCGCGCAGACGGAGAGAGAGATGGGGGCATAGGGTGGTATAGCGGGGGCAGATGGGAGAGGGTGGGGCGGGACCGGGTGGCTGGAGATGGCCGGAGGGGAGGGGCGGGGGTGGGATAGATAGAGAGGAAAAATGGGCAATACTATTTTAGTCTTTTTTTTTTAGGGTATCAAGTTGTTGAAAAAAAAATATTCTAAGATATCAAGTAGAAAAAAAATTAATAGTTTCGGCATGCGGGTATGAAATTGAAATTAAGCCTTATATTTTTTTTTTCCGTGTTTGAAGGTGTCTAAAAGATTGGAATTGGAATGAAATTGAATAATTGGAGATAGAAAAGTGAATCCAATGATGAATGGAAGAACATTTTTTTTTTTTTTTTTTTTTTCTTTCTTTACTTTCTTTTCCTGATTCCGCAAAACGAACGGGACCTAAGATTAACAATGCTTACAAGTTGAGGGTTTTCTTGTGTTTTATTTGTACTTATACTGATGCTTCCCAATCTTTGGACTATAATGCCTCGTTTGTTTCACGGAAAGGAAATGAATTATCTTGTATTTTTCATGGAAATGGAAAAGTAGAATTTCTGTCACATTTTTTTTCCGTTGTTTGGTAAAACAAGAAAACTACTTAGGAAAGGAAAACAAAATATAACAATGTTCCAATAATATCCTTACCTTTTAAAATAAAAATAATATTATAAAAAATAACATTAATAGTAAATTAAGCAATGACACATGGTTACTTTTGTTATAACTTTTGTAATAAATGTTGGAAAAAGAGGAGGAAAAATCAATCCCATGGGTCTTGGGAAAAAACTTTGATACAGAAGGCTGTATCAAAGTTTGATACAGCCTTCTGTATGACAGGTAGGCCCACCCCCTATTTTTTGGTAACCGTGTAAGCAAATATATATAGGGGACCCACCTGTCACATAGAAGGCTGTATCAAATTTTGATACAGCCTTCTGTATCAAAGTTTATCTCTGGGTCTTGAGTGGAACCATATTTCTACTAATTTTTTCTTGATTACCAAATTTGTGGCTACAAAAAAAAAAAAAAGAAAAGAACAACTTTTCTTTTTTGGTTCCTTAAATCCGTGAATCAAACGAGGGCTTAGGGACTATTTGGTTTTGTAAAACTCTACATAAGTCGAGATGGTACATTGTTTGGCTTGACAGCAAAATAGGGACATAAATGGATATTATCATTACTTCTGGTTCATGTACGGGTGCAATTTATGGTTCCATTTTTTTTTTCCAGATGTAGGTTAGAAATGGCTGCTTGCTACTTTTTCAAACTAAATGTTAGAATTAAGTATTAATCAGTAATAAATTAAATAATTGTAATAGTACTTAATTATTGATATAGTTAAATATTATGTTCTTACAAGTTACATAATTTAGTTAAACGAAGTACTTAATTATTGATTTAGTTAAATATTATTTTCTTGCACAATTTATTTAGTTATATAGTACATATGCTTCAAAAATTCCAATTGTCGATCGAAACGACAATGCTAGGTGTGTTGGATTATTCAATAATATGGGGTCACACATGTAAAATTAATTGTGTTGGGCTATCTAAATAATTAAGTCAAATTAAAGTGGTCTATTTGGAAATTGGCTTAAGGGTATAATTGTCATGGAATTAATGTGTAGATACCGGAGATAATTCTAATTTGATGAGGGGCCAAATTAGAAATATTAACACATATATAAATATGTGTACTCATTAGGGTTATGGTCCCCAACTCATACGGCCACCAAGAGAGGGTTTTCTCTATTCTCTTCTGTATCCCCATCAACAAAGAGAGGAACAAAGATTTCATCTTTGTTATTAAGGGCCGTAGCGGGTTGGAAGATCAAACCCCATAAAGAGACGTGTGCTTCAAGATCCGTCAAGCAAAGACAATGGATTCAGGTACGCTTCCGCAATTTAATTTATGTTATTCATCTCATGAATCGACATGGTACAATAAATATCTAACAAGTGGTATCAGAGCCTCCTTGTTTGATTCTTGAGTTTGAAGTTTCAGAAGTAATTTTGGTTGTTGTTCAGGAACCCTAAATAGTTCCATCTAATTTTATTTAGGATTCTGATTGTTCTATGGAAGCTTTTATTATTCACCGAGCATTTTATATATATATATATATATATATGAAGAATCCGGTCTCAATTGCTTCCAGATGTCCATGAATTTTGTAAAACAATTGCTTAAGATTTCGAAACCAAAAAAAGTAACGTGCTAGTATGCTTCACGTTTCTTGCATATGGTGGTCAACAATAGCTTGATTCTTAGTGATCAAGTTGGTGTTCGGACATTTATCATTCAATTATGAAGAAATAGTAAGGAGAAAGCATTCGAATGAGGTTGACAAAGTACATGCTAATAGTTTGACTTATTCCTCCTCTATTGTCAATAGCAGCATACCAACAAAAGTTTTTTTGTTTTGTTTGTGTCCCTCCTATGTATGTGGATTTGATTGTTTCAAATATATTCTATTCTATTCTATTCCATTACATTATTTGGTTTTGTAGCTTTAAATACATAAACAAGCAATTGTGTTGTATACAATTAACCGGTGTTTACTTTTGATTTCATTAAAGATAAGATTTTATTTAATATGGACCGATCACTTATTTTGAGGATTAATGTTCTCAAAATTTTAAACGATGAAGAACAACCGGTAATATTGACATCTCCTCCAGGGAGTCATCAGGATTTCCACCACTCGAAATTACCAATTCATGTAAACATTAAGATTTTTTTTAGCAGATCCACATACATATATTGACGTACATATCTTCAGCAGATTATTTTAATATAATCTTTATGGGTTATTTGAAGCAATCTATTAGTCCATATCTTCAGTAAAATATTACGTGAATTTTATTATGTTGACAATGCTCAGTTTAGTCAAATTAAGAATTCTTGTTTGAATCATGTAAAGAGATTCACATGCTTATGATTATCTTATTTGAGTTGTAATATTTTAAATATGCATGTACATAAGGTTTTGGACATGATTCAGTTTTGTAAAATTTAGTCAACATTCAAATTTTTGGTACCTTTTGTGACTAGCAATAGTTGTCTAATATTCTAAATAGACTCATTGAAACAAGATGTCGCCAAAGTGACATCTCTTGCGTAGATAGTCTATGAGGGATGTTGGATGTTTGTGTGTGTATATTCATGCGGGTATTAGTCGGCCCAAAGGAAGGTTAATACTTGGCCGAATTGTACACATACTTGTGGTGATAAATGTGTGACAATTATACGATTTACATGTGAATAATAACCCGATCCAAAGATAGGCTTATTATTTGACATGACTTATTGTCAACGTTTGATCATTACACCAAGAATACCACTTGCAGTTAATATCACTGTCCAAAGACTTGATATTAATGATGTACTAGGTATCTTGAGATGGGGTTCACCATTATTTGAATTTATTTGACTATATTTTACTCTTTGGTTATAAATTAGAGCATGTTTATCTATTTATTTTTGTTCTCTTTACAGTTAATGTTGCTACAATATCTGCCAATAAGAATTTAATTTTCATGTTTAATGGGATAAACTTTAAGGGCAAAAAGAAATAAATACAGTAGCTGCTAAGGGTCCAGGTCAAAAGAAACAAGAATATAAAACTAAGGGTTGTTCTTTTGTGATAAGACAGGACACATAAGAAAGAAATGTACAAAGTATCACGCATGGCGTATAAAAAAATATACATTTCTAAATTTGGTCCGTTCTGAGGTTAATTTAGATTTAGTACAAAAAAAAAATACGTGGTGGTTAGATTCTGGTGCTACTACCCACATTAGTGTTTATAGACAAGGTTGTCTGAGCTACCGAAGCCAATTGATGGTGAAAGATACATCTATGTGGGTGACGGCAAATCGGTAGAAGTGGATGCAATAGGATATTTTAGGTTATTTTTAGGAACCGATTATTATTTGGATTTGATAGACACTTTTATTGTACCGTCTTTTAGACGAAATTTGGTTTCAGTTTCCTTAATGGATAAGTCTGGTTATCATTGTTCATTTTAAAATAATAGGTTTAGTCAATCTTTAAATTCAAATATTATTGGTAATGGTTTCCTTAAGGTTTATGATAACCTATATTCATTTAAAACTATTGCATCTTACAATGAAACATTGTAAGTGGAGTCATGTGGTACTAAATGCAAAATTAACAATAAATGTTTTTAGTCTCATTATGACATAAGCAATTAGGTCACATCTCTAGAAATAGAGTTGAACGATTTGTGTCTGATGAGATTTGGATTTTATTGACTTTATAGACTTTAATGTCTATATTAATGTATAAAGGAAATACATACCAAAGTTAAATTGTAAACAGCTACTTTATTGGCTATGCTGACAGATCGAGGGGTTAATAATTATACGGTCCCACATAAATGAATTTTTTTTGAGACGAGAAGTGTAATATTTTTTGAGGATATTGAGTTTGGGGGAGAAATAAAGTCAAAGACATTATCTTTGAGGAGGAATCGATTGTGATTTCTACTATCACTTTTGATGATGTGCAGGATTTTGTACCTGTCATTGATCAAGAAGTGAATTCGGAGCCTCAACAAGACAATGTCGAATTACCTCTACAAGTCGTTGTTGAGATACCTTGACAAGATAATGTAGCGGCACCCCCATTCAAGATAAGGTAATTATTTCTGAGGAACAAACTCAACAACCTCAAGAACCGGTAATATTAAGATGGTTCACAAGAGAAAGGAGAAATATAATTTCGGATAATATTGTCATATTTCTCTAGGAACGTGAGGAAAACTATGAAAAATTGGAAGGTGATTCAATCATCTTCCGTCAGGCCATGAAAAATTCCAACTCTTAAAAGTGGATTGAAGAAATAAATAAGGAGTATAAGTCTATGCAAGACAATAAAGTTTAGGAACTTGTCACATTACCAAAAGATACGAACTTCATTGGTTGAAAATGGACATTTAAAACCAATGAAGATTCGAAAGGATAATGTGGAGAGGTATAAAGTACATCTTGCAGCTAGTGACTTTACTCAAAAGTTAACGATTGATTTTAAAGAGACTTTCTCTTCGGTATATTTGAAAGACTCTTTTAAAACAATCACAGCACTTGTTGCACATTTTGATCTTGAGTTACATTAAATGGATGTCAAAATTGTGTTTCTCAATGGTAACATCGACGAAACAGTTTATGGTGCAGCCAGAAAACTTTGTGTCGAAAGATCCAAATAATATGGCTTACAAATTGACAAAATCCATTTATGAACTCAAGCAAGCTTCTCGTCAGTAGTACTATAAATTTTACCAAGTTGTTACCCTCGTTTGGTTTTTGAGGTTAACGTTGTTGAAGATTGTGTGTATCACAAATTCAGTGGGAGTAAAATTATTTTTCTGGTTTTGTATGTTGATGACATACAGCTTGCCATAAATGATATAGGCATATTGCATGACACTAAGAAATTTCTATCAAATAACTTTGAGATGAAAGATCTTGGTGACGCCTCTTTTGTATTAGGAATTCAAATACACTGAGATCGTTCTCGAGGTATTCTTGGATTATCACAAAAGAACTATATCGATAAACTGCTTAAAAGATTTGGCATGCAGGAATGCAAACCAGGTGACACCCCAGTCGCTAAAGAAGACAAATTTGGTCTCAAACAAGTGCCCTAAGGTTAGCCTTAAAATTAAGAAAATACATTTGATTTTTCCTTCATGATCGATTGTAGGGAGTCTAATGTATGTTCAAGTATGTACGTGTCAGGATATTGCGTACATATTAGGATGTTAGGCAGATATTGTAATGCCTGTGGTTCGTATTACGTATTTTGGAAATACGTGTACGTATTTTCTTGTATTATTCCTTGTTTAGTTTTCTTGGCTTGGTTTAACTCTCGGTTTGGGTTGGCTTGGTTTGGCCGGCTGGTTGCTTGGTCCAATCATGGACCAAGGTGAACCCCCTACCTACCACAACCCATGATATTTATTTTCCCACCAACCTTCTCTCTCCTCCATAACTCTCATTTATTTCTTCTTCTTCTTCTTCTTCCTTCCTCTCCACAACTCCCCAACCCTTAGGCAAGTGCAACTTGCTTCCACAAGAGAACTCATTTTATGGTTCCATTAGCTTCTTCTCATGGTTCTAAGACACATTAGAACTTGTCATTTTCCATTTTGAGGCTTTGATTCTTGTAGATCTATAATTTAGTATTTTTGGATTTTGGTGGTTTTGATCTATCAAACTCCTTTGTTCTCAAGTTTTGATTGTTCCATGTTGAAGAGAATTTTATTCTACCCAATTTTGACCTTTGGAAAGTTGGATTCGGACTTATTTTGACCAAGATTTGGACAATTGAAGCTTAGATTCAACTTTAGAGTTCTTGCTGTTCTTGCCATTTGGAAAAGACAGTGAACAGTGAGCTAGCTTTTTAGCTTATGCCGCTGAGTCGTACGCTGCTCTTTAGCGAGCGTACGCTAGCCTTCGTACGCTGCTCTTTAGCGAGCGTACGCTAGCCTTCGTATGCTGCTCTTTAGCGAGCGTACGCTAGCTTTCGTACGCTAGCTTTCGTACGCTAGCTTGAGCATACGCGTGCCTTGGTACGCTAGCTTAAGCGAGCAAGGCGTACGCTGGCCCCTTTCGTACGCTAGCTCGAGCGTACGCAGTCTTGAGCGTACGCTAGCTTGAGCGTACGCTGACCTGTAGCTTGAGCGTGCCCTTGTGTACGCTGACCCTTGCGTACGCTTCCCATTGGAAGTGTATGGATCCTCTGGTACGCAGACCTGAGCGTACGCTAGCTTGAGCGTAGCCTGGCTTGAGCGTAGCCTGATTACCCTTGATCTTCTATAGCACTGTATATTGATATTTTATTAGACATTTAACGTCCATTTTATATCCTTACGCCTTTTGTCATGAACTTGATAATCATGGATTTGTTTAATATGTTTGGAAATGATACCTGAGCATGACACGATAATGACCCGTAGTAGTGCACTCCTGACATAATGACCTGACATGACCTGATAGTGGCCCGTCGTGGCGCACTCCTGACAAGTACACTTGACCTGATAACCTGACATGATTATCTTGATAAGCTGTTACGACGGCTGCTTGACATGACATGACCTGTATAATTAATTCTGGACACCGTGGGTGATTTTGCTTGTACAAATAATCCAGTCATGTCTTGCATCATGTCTAGGAGGGGACTCCTGAGTACCACGGTCAGGAGTACCTACTGAAATGGACTAAGGTTAATAACTAGATTAATACAGTAGTCATGAAGAGATCTCCCAGCTACAGGCAATCCCGTTACCTGGGCGTGCTTGGGATCTATAGCCTGCCGTCGAGTAGGGAACATTTCCAGCACACTGTCATGTGTTGTACCCTTTAAGCTGCTTAAGGGTACATGCGTTTCCTGGACGATGTACCTACCTGAATTCAACCCTAATCTCTCGACCTGGGTGACCTGGATGGTCTGCAGGGCTTGTGGCTGTGAAATAATCTTACTGTATCTTGTTAGTAACTGGGACTGTGATAACCCTAGTTAGTTAAAGTATCAAGCCGTAGGTCTTGCTTGGCCGTGAAATGATTGGATGGAGTCTAACCAGTCTAGTCTTGCCCTGATCTTGTTCCAAATTGCTGCATGACCAGAATGCTTGTATTTATTTTCTCGATAAATGGTGAGAAACCAAGCTCCGTTCAGACGAAGGGTTACAACCCCGGTCCTTGTTTGGTTTACGGGTTGTAACCTGGCTATCTGAATAGTTCCATGGTTATCTCGTCGTATATCATCCTGGCATGTTTTCCTTATTTCCAGTTTTTACCATTTATTTATATTCCTGTCTTTACTATATTATTTATATTCCTGTGCTGATTGCTGGTTTTAGTTCTTAAGTGAAGCTCCTTTGTGGCACTTGCTCTTTCTGGGGTCTGACCCAGCTGGTTTTATGTGGCCAGATTTCGGAGCTGCTCCAGA
The DNA here is from genome assembly GCA_029216955.1 of Iris pallida. NCBI lineage: Eukaryota > Viridiplantae > Streptophyta > Magnoliopsida > Asparagales > Iridaceae > Iris > Iris pallida. The sequence goes on along the minus strand of JANAVB010018994.1, from coordinate 10,604,453 downwards.
GGATCTACCGACTTTCCAGCCAGATGGTGGCCACTAGACGGAACCCTGGCAACGAGTGGGTTATTTTTGGCACTTCCACTCTATTGTAAACATTATTCTTTTGAGGCGTTTAGCCGACGAGCACCTGTTTAGCTCGATTGCATTTACTTACTGTCTGCCTACGGGCTGTAACATGATTAACAGATCCTAGGGTTGATCATGTATGACTAAACTCTTGCTAGTCCTAACATTTTGAAATGACTAGCTTCATGATCAGCTGAATATGTAATGTTTGGGACGCCTTACTATTGTATATTTAATGATCATACATCTTGTAACATTTACTTACTTGCTTGTGATTGAGACACTAGGCTTGTTCATGACCTTAAGAGACTGTTGGCTTGTAGATAAACCCTCATGTATCTAGACAGCCGTGACCGTATAGCGAGATGGATTCCATTTCATATACGTAGCTGGCTATGTCTGCCCCCGCTCTCCAGTATTCTGGTTTTGGAGCATGACATGATTTAAGTGGTGGCCCATGCAGGTCTTGTAATCAAGATATGTGAGGGTTTACCGAATAGATGTCTCAATCAGTATTCGTCCTTGATCTCTGCTCGTATCTTCTGAATCCCTGGATTCTTGTCCTGATCATATGCTTGTATCGTTGATCTGTCCTGGTCCTTCCTTATTGTTCCCTATGTCGTCTTCTTCAGCGGCATTGTTCGTGGTCCTACCGACCAGCAAGGCGGAGCACCTCCCGCGGACCAGCAGCAACCTGGAGATCAAGCCCAGCATTCTGGAGTAGCCTCCAGAGTCGTGCCTTCTGGCGGAGAGCCACCAGTCCAGCCAGTTCAACCTGTAGAACATGATGACGGCACTTTGGTAGGACTCGTCAGGACCTTGATAGCTTCCCAAGATCGTAGAGGAGACGCCTTGCAACAGGCAGTGGCGGATGCTTTGACCCGGGGTAGTCATCAGGGTAACAGCACGACCAACAGCTTCAAGCGCTTGAACCCTCCGTTCTTTGACGGTAGTGAATATGCTATCGCAGCAGATGCATGGCTTCAGGACACAGAGGTGGTTCTAGAAGCAGCCAAGACTCCAGAGAATGAGAAGGTAGCCGTGGTGCGCTTGCAGCTATTAGATCTTGTCCGCAGCTGGTGGGCAGCACAGGCAGTTGGGTTAGCAGCACCCATTCCATGGGCAGTGTTCAGAGAGAGATTCCAGACCAAGTATTTCGATGCCGTGGCTCGGTATGATCTGCAGACCAGGTTCACCAATCTGAAGCAAGGAGGCAGAACGGTCGACGGATATACGGCCGAGTTTTCCAGACTCAGTCGGTTTGCTCCCACCTTAGTGGCAACCGAGTATGATAGAGCCCAGCGGTTCCAGCAGGGACTTCACCTGGAGATATTGTTAGCAGTCGAGCAGTTTGAGCATCAGACTTTTGATGCAGTCTTGAGAGCAGCTAGGAGGCATGAGTATACCTCCCAGAGGATTGTGGATAGGATCGGAGGTCGGAAGAGATCTCACGGCCAGATGAATAAGTCTTCAGCACCAGCCCCGGCAGCCAGGGCCTTGACTATTGGAGCTCCGAGGCGAGCGGCCTCAGTAACGTCGGTTCAACATTCAACTCCGACGTATCCTCAGCAGCAGAAGCAGAAGCAGTCTTCCGCAGTGGGATGTTCTCATTGTGGGAAGCCAGGCCATGTGGTAGCAGAGTGTCGCAGGGCGCAGAGATTGTGTCTGGCTTGTGGAGCACCAGACCATAGGGTTGGATCCTGCCCGAATAGGGGTGGTTCATCATCATCCAACCTTTCTAGCTCTTCGGTGAGAGGACCAGCACCAGTCCAGCAGCAGCAGCAGTATCCATTGATGAGGCCTTTGCCGCCTCAGTCCCAGGCGTTTCAGCAGCAGAGCCCCCAGCAGTATGCACAAGCCCAGGCCTTGAGTCAGAATAGGCAGCGAGGATATCAGCAGAGGAGACCAGCACCCCGAGGGCATGGTCATGCTATGGTAATGACCGCAGAGGAAGGATTGGCACCAGGAGAGGTAGTGGCAGGTACTATTCTCGTCAACTCCTTTCCAGCTTCAGCTTTATTTGATTCTGGTGCATCGCATTCATTTATGTCTGCACGATTTGCGACACGGGTAGGATTGGAGCCCGAGTCATTATCAGTAAGGCTCAATATACTTACTGGTAACGAACTTGTGGGAGTAGATAGAGTGTTTTCCTCGTGTCAGATCATAGTTAGCGGTAGAGAATTCCCCGCTAGATTGATAGAATTCCCGATGGCCGATTATGATGTGGTCTTAGGGATGGATTGGTTGAGGAACCAGTATGCTAGAATAGACTGCCATATTGGTAGGGTTGTTTTTAGCATTCCAGGAGAGCCGGAGTTTTCTTTCTCTCGAGGTGAGGTTGAGTTATCTCCTCCAGTATTACGGATGGCAGTAGCAGCAGTTCAGTTGCCCAGGATAGTGGATGAGTTTTCAGATGTTTTTCCAGAAGAACTTCCAGGTATGCCTCCGGAGCGGGAGATCGAGTTCACTATAGACTTGATTCCCGGGACAGCCCCAGTGTCAGAAAGAGAGTCTACAGGATGGCGCCGTCAGAGTTGGAGATATTGTACAAGATGATTGAGGAACTAAGAACCAAGGGATTCATTCGTGCTAGTGGATCGCCTTGGGGAGCCCCGATGCTTCTTGTGAAAAAGAAGGACGGTACGTCTAGGTTATGTGTTGATTATCGTACCTTGAACTCAGTGACAATCAAGAACAGATACCCTCTTCCGAGGATAGATGACTTGTTTGATCAACTCAAGGGGGCTTCAGTATTCTCGAAGATTGACTTGCGCTCAGGATATCATCAGATCAGAGTCAGAGAGCAGGACATCCCGAAGACAGCTTTTAGATCGAGATATGGGCATTGGGAGTTCCTTGTTATGCCTTTTGGAGCAACCAATGCGCCGACAGTATTCATGGACCTCATGAATCGCATCTTCATGCCTTATTTGGATCAGTTCGTGATTGTATTCCTAGACGACATCCTGGTCTACAGCAAGAGTGAGGCGGAGCATGAGCAGCATCTCCGTGTGGTTCTTCAGATTCTCCGGGAGCACCAGTTATATGCCAAGTTCAGTAAATACGAGTTCTGGCTCGATCGCATTTCGTACTTGGGTCATATCATCACTCGAGGAGGAGTAGAAGTGGATCCCCAGAAGATTGTGGCTATTGAGTCATGGCCAGTGCCCAGCACAGTTGCAGAAGTTCACAGTTTTCTTGGATTGGCCGGCTACTACCGACGGTTTGTTTCAGATTTTGCTCGAATTTCAGCGCCATTGACGCAGTTGACCCGCAAGGATGTGCAGTTTGCTTGGACAGCAGAGTGTCAGAGTTCTTTTGAGCAGTTGAAGCGAGGCCTGATAACAGCTCCTATTCTCACGCTTCTAGATGGAACCGGAGGATTTTCAGTGTATTGTGATGCTTCAGGCAGAGGTTTAGGATGTGTTCTGATGCAGCATGGGAAGGTGATAGCTTATGCGTCACGACAACTTCGTGATCATGAGAGGAATTACCCAACCCATGACTTGGAGCTGGCAGCAGTGGTGTTTGCACTTAAGTTGTGGAGGCACTACTTGTACGGAGATAGGGTGGAGATTTTCACCGACCACAAGAGCCTGAAGTATGTTTTCACTCAGAAGGATCTTAACATGCGTCAGAGGAGATGGCTGGAGCTTCTTGTGGATTATGATGTCAACTTGCAGTATCATCCTGGGAAGGCCAATGTCGTAGCAGATGCATTGAGTAGGAGAGCCGGAGCTTATTTCCTAACAGCGCAGCCAGAGCTGTTAGCAGATCTTCAGAAGATGGATATTGAAGTTGTTCTCCCTTCCAGTGTGGCATTGATGGCCAGTATGCAAGTTCAGTCCACTATAGTCGAGAGGATCCAGATGATGCAGTCGGCAGATTCCAAGCTTCAGCGACTCAGAGCAGAGTGTGAGGCGGGACGAAGACCAGAGTTATGTATTCATGAGGATGGTACACTTCGACATGGTAAGCGTCTTTGTGTACCCAGTGGAGATATCCGGTAGGAGATCATGTCAGAAGCGTACAGTTCGCAGTATTCCATCCATCCCGGCAGTACGAAGATGTACCGAGATATCCGGCAGCACTTCTGGTGGAATGGCATGAAGCGGGAGATAGCTTGGTTTGTCTTCCGGTATTTGGTTTGCGAATAAGTTAAAGCCGAACATCAGAGACCGGCTGGACTTCTTCAGCCCTTACCGATTCCAGAATGGAAGTGGGAGCATGTGACCATGGATTTCGTGACTGGATTACCTAGATCCCCAGCTGGTAGAGATGCTATCTGGGTTATAGTTGATCGGCTCACGAAAGTGGCTCACTTTTTTCCATTCAGAGTTGGTCAGTCGACGGCTCAGCTAGCAGAGATGTACCTCAGACAGATTGTCAGATTGCACGGAGTTCCAGTCAGTATCACCTCGGACCGAGATTCAAGATTTACGTCGCACTTTTGGCGTAGCTTGCAAGAGAGTTTGGGGACTCATCTCCAGTTCAGTTCGTCATATTACCCGCAGACGGATGGCCAGTCGGAGCGCACGATCCAGACTCTTGAAGACATGTTACGGTCTTGCACACTTGACTTCGGTGGTTCATGGGAAGATCATTTGCACCTGGTAGAATTTTCATACAACAATAGTTTCCAGGCCAGTATCCAGATGGCACCGTTCGAGGCACTGTATGGTAGGAAGTGCAGATCCCCGTTAGCCTGGGATGATGTTGGAGAGAGGCAGATGCTTGGTCCAGAAATAATTGCTCAGACAGTTGAAGTAGTCAGGCGAGTCAGAGATCACCTTCGAGTTGCCCAAGATCGCCAGCGCCATTGGGCCGATTCCCATCGGCGCCCTCTCGAGTTCTTGGTCGGCGATCATGTATTCCTGAGGATTTTGCGTAACCGTGGCGTCATTCGTTTTGGCGTACGGGGCAAGCTTAGTCCTAGGTATATAGGACTGTTTGACATTCTGGAGCGAGTAGGAGATGTATCCTATCGTCTTGCTCTTCCACCGTCGCTAAGCGAGGTGCATGACGTGTTCCATGTATCCCAATTACGACGGTATATCCCAGACCCGAGCCACATCCTGGATCATTCGGAATTGGTTGTTGGTACCAACCTTTCGTATGAGGAGAGGCCCGTGTCTATATTGGATCGAAGAGAGAAGATCCTCAAGAATAAGACTATCAAGTTAGTCCGAGTTGCTTGGGGTCATCACTCTTTGGAGGAGTCAACGTGGGAGCGTGAGGACGACATCCGATCACGATATCCTGACTTGTTTGACTCGTGAGGTATAATGTCTTTCTTATGCCTCATGCCATCAATTCTTTGCTTGCATGATTGATTGATTGCCTAGTATAATTGCCTGTGAATAGTGTAGCTTGTTCTTGTCCCTCTAGCCTCTTAATTAAATTCCGAGGACGGAATTCTTTTAAGGTGGGTAGAGTTGTAATGCCTGTGGTTCGTATTACGTATTTTGAAAATACGTGTACGTATTTTCTTGTATTGTTCCTTGTTTATTTTTCTTGGCTTGGTTTAACTCTCGGTTTGGGTTGGCTTGGTTTGGCCGGCTGGTTGCTTGGTCCAATCATGGACCAAGGTGAACCCCCTACCTACCACAACCCATGATATTTATTTCCCCACCAACCTTCTCTCTCCTTCATAACTCTCATTTATTTCTTCTTCTTCTTCTTCTTCTTCCTTCCTCTCCACAACTCCCCAACCCTTAGGCAAGTTCAACTTGCTTCCACAAGAGAACTCATTTTATGGTTCCATTAGCTTCTTCTCATGGTTCTAAGACACATTAGAACTTGTCATTTTCCATTTTGAGGCTTTGATTCTTGTAGATCTACAATTTAGTATTTTTGGATTTTGGTGGTTTTGATCTATTAAACTCCTTTGTTTTCAAGTTTTGATTGTTCCATGTTGAAGAGAATTTTATTCTACCCAATTTTGACCTTTGGAAAGTTGGATTCGGACTTGTTTTGACCAAGATTTGGACAATTGAAGCTTAGATTCAACTTTAGAGTTCTTGCTGTTCTTGCCATTTGGAAAAGACAGTGAACAGTGAGCTAGCTTTTTAGCTTATGCCGCTGAGTCGTACGCTGCTCTTTAGCGAACGTACGCTAGCCTTCGTACGCTGCTCTTTAGCGAGCGTACGCTAGCCTTCGTACGCTAGCTTTCGTACGCTAGCTTTCGTACGCTAGCTTGAGCGTACGCGTGCCTTGGTACGCTAGCTTAAGCGAGCAAGGCGTACGCTGGCCCCTTTCGTACGCTAGCTCGAGCATACGCAGTCTTGAGCGTACGCTAGCTTGAGCGTACGCTGACCTGTAGCTTGAGCGTGCCCTTGTGTACGCTGACCCTTGCGTACGCTTCCCATTGGAAGTGTATGGATCCTCTGGTACGCAGACCTGAGCGTAGCCTGGCTTGAGCGTAGCCTGATTACCCTTGATCTTCTATAGCCCTGTATATTAATATTTTATTAGACATTTAACGTCCATTTTATATCCTTACGCCTTTTGTCATGAACTTGATAATCATGGATTTGTTTAATATGTTTGGAAATGATACCTGAGCATGACACGATAATGACCCGTAGTGGTGCACTCCTGACATAATGACCTGACATGACCTGATAGTGGCCCGTCGTGGCGCACTCCTGACAAGTACACTTGACCTGATAACCTGACATGATTATCTTGATAAGCTGTTACGACGGCTGCTTGACATGACATGACCTGTATAATTAATCCTGGACACCGTGGGTGATTTTGCTTGTACAAATAATCCAGTCCTGTCTTGCATCATGTCTAGGAGGGGACTCCTGAGTACCACGGTCAGGAGTACCTACTGAAATGGACTAAGGTTAATAACTAGATTAATACAGTAGTCATGAAGAGATCTTCCAGCTACAGGCAATCCCGTTACCTGGGCGCGCTTGGGATCTGTAGCCTGCCGTCGAGTAGGGCACATTTCCAGCACACTGTCATGTGTTGCACCCTTTAAGCTGCTTAAGGGTACATGCGTTTCCTGGACGATGTACCCACCTGAATTCAACCCTAATCTCTCGACCTGGGTGACCTGGATGGTCTGCAGGGCTTGTGGCTGTGGAATAATCTCACTGCATCTTGTTAGTAACTAGGACTGTGATAACCCTAGTTAGTTAAAGTATCAAGCCGTAGGTCTTGCTTGGCCGTGAAATGATTGGATGGAGTCTAACCAGTCTAGTCTTGCCCTGATCTTGTTCCAAATTGCTGCATGACCAGAATGCTTGTATTTATTTTCTCGATAAATGGTGAGAAACCAAGCTCCGTTCAGACGAAGGGTTACAACCCCGGTCCTTGTTTGGTTTACGGGTTGTAACCTGGCTATCTGAATAGTTCCATGGTTATCTCGTCGTATATCGTCCTGGCATGTTTTCCTTATTTCCAGTTTTTACCATTTATTTATATTCCTGTCTTTACTATATTATTTATATTCCTGTGCTGATTGCTGGTTTTAGTTCTTAAGTGAAGCTCCTTTGTGGCACTTGCTCTTTCTGGGGTCTGATCCAGCTGGTTTTGTGTGGCCAGATTTTGGAGCTGCTCCAGAGGATCTACCGACTTTCCAGCCAGATGGTGGCCACTAGACGGAACCCTGGCAACGAGTGGGTTATTTTTGGCTCTCCCACTCTATTGTAAATATTATTCTTTTGAGGCGTTTAGCCGACGAGCACCTGTTTAGCTCGATTGCATTTACTTACTGTCTGCCTACGGGCTGTAACATGATTAATAGATCCTAGGGTTGATCATGTATGACTAAACTCTTGCTAGTCCTAACATTTTGAAATGACTAGCTTCATGATCAGCTGAATATATAATGTTTGGGACACCTTACTATTGTATATTTAATGATCATACATCTTGTAACATTTACTTACTTGCTTGTGATTGAGACACTAGGCTTGTTCATGACCTTAAGAGACTGTTGGCTTGTAGATAAACCCTCATGTATCTAGACAGCCGTGACCGTATAGCGAGATGGATTCTATTTCATATACGTAGCTGGCTATGTCTGCCCACGCTCTCCAGTATTCTGGTTCTGGGGCGTGACAGATATTTAAACAAATATGGATGGATCATTGGAGAACAGCCAAACTACTTAAGTAATTAATAGAGAACAAGAAATTATATGCTCTTTGTAGGAGATCGAATAATTCTGGAGATCATAAGGTATTCCGACTCCGATTTTCTTGGATGCCAACACAGCAGGAGATCCACATCAGGTCATGCTGACTAATGGAGATATATTTTGGATGAGTGTCAAACATGCACTCATAATTTCTTCCACCTGGCAGCAAGGTTTATAATATGCTGTGGGGTATCTATTCAGGGAATATGGTTGCGAAATTGTCACAAGGCTGCGCCTACAGTATGGTGTTGAAAGACCACATAAAATTATGGTGTAACAATAATTCAATATTGTATTCCAATAACAACAGAAACTTGTATAAGTTAAAGGATATTGACATAAAGTTTCTAGTTGTGAAGGAAAGAATTCAGAATGGTTATAGTTGTCACGACCAGTACCCACTGTGAGGGTACGAGAACGTAACAACGCCCAGCCTACGCCGCAGTGTCGGCGGTAGAACGCTATCCTAGGTCAACATACGTCTAGTAATATAATGCTAAGCAGTTTATACTCCCCGAGTGGGGGTGACATAGCAGTAAATGAACTCAATCACAACTAAGGAAGAAGAAAGCACGATAAGATATAGAACTCAAGGAAAAACAGAAGATAGAATAGACTAAGATAATATCCCAGCAAATATCCAGAGTACATTACTCAGCTACTGAATATGAAAGAATATATACAACTCAACATCTCTGAACAGAAGTAAAGTCTAGCTAAACAGTCTCAAGACAACATAAAAATAAGATAAGGCCTAACTAAACTAGTCTAGGCAGTGGGGGTGATGTCCTCAGCTAGAGCGGTCCCGTAGAAGGTATCCTCCCAGGCCTCCTCCTCGTCCTCTGTAATATTTTCAACAGGTCCAGTCAGGACAGGAGCGAGTAAAGTACATCTCAACAGTTCATAGCAGGTTAGAAAATATAATCATACAGTAAAGTAAGATATAGATACTGAAGAAATGCAGTATGTAAACAGAGAGAGAACTGTAATAGAAATATCTACTATAAGTAAAGAGCTACCAGTACCTAGTGATTTAGAGCACAAAGTCGACATGTGAACAGCTTGATTTGTACATGGCTATACTAAAGAGGCGTACATGGCTATTCTACTTTGGAATTGTTCACATGGCTATTTATACTCCCCCGTACCCCCAACTAATACATAAGGATCCAACCAGGTTATGTTATGATTCTATGTAACAGCCCTCGAATGGTGGTAAGCCCCCAAAGGGTGATATGCCCCCAAAAGGTGATAAGCCCCCGAAGGGTGATATGCCCCCAAAGGGTGATAAGCCCCCAAAGGGTGATATTCCCCCGAAGGGTGATATGCCCCCGAAGGGTGGTACATAGTAGTCCCATAAATGGAAATTCTGATAGACCCAATAAATGGGATAAGGATTCAAAGAAGACTCTGTGATCATATGAGTATATGTCACAAGTGATCAAAGAACCAAAGAAGCATATGATACGCCATGTAAGTAAAACGCACAGAACATAGAGTACCCGATGCTCCCTGAAGGGATAACATCTCAGGGAGGGATCCATATTGTACTAATCCGTGTGACCAACGTGACAGTATCAAGTAAAGTAATTTAATGCAAGAAATAATTCTAAGCAGGATATGAAATGATTAGAGAATGTACACGCCTGTATCTGAGTGTCCGGATGAAATGTACTGTCCGAGGAGAGGTGTCTGGCTCCTAATCAGAACAACACAGGTCACAACAAGTCTAAAATGATATAATGAAGTCCTACTATGCATTCTATATGATTCTAGGTCAATCTAGGCCAAAGTCAACCCTTGGTCAACTCTGGTCAACCCTAGAGTCGAACCTAGGTCAAACAAGTCTATACTAGTCTAACTAGTCTATTCTAAGTCTAACAAGACTACACAAGTCTAATCCAGACTCTAAACTGACACACAGATACTACCATAGGCCATAGGCTAGGCTAAGGCAATACCATGCCTAAGACCAACCATAAATCATATGACCACAAGATAATATTATCTATAACAAAACAATACAAATATTGATATGGCTATGCAATATAATATAGCCTACACAACTCAATATAGAATGTACATATTAGTACATAGGCTCCTATGTGAATACCACACATACATATGTATATACATAGAAAATAAGGAAGGAAATATGATTGTGTACATGTGTGTGTATGTGTCTGGGACTTGAGAGTGTATCATGAATGTGTGTGTGTAGAGAGTTTGTGAGTTGTGTGTATGTGTTAGGATATGGTACATGTAAGGGTAGGTGGTGCAATGTGTGTGTTAGAATAGGAGGCTATGTGTTAGCGTGAGGAAAACAGTGGTGGAAATCACATATTTGTATGTGTGTACAGAGGTTAGATTGGAACACATGTGTGTGTGTGTTTAAAGGTGACATGATAGCAATGTGTGTGTTTACATAGAGCTGTGGGTAGTTAGCAAACAGGGAAGGAAATAATCTTACAGTTCTAAAGGAATTGGTTGGTTAAATTCTCAAATTTCCATGGGGAAATGTGTGTTCAGGTGTGTGATAGCTGAGAGTAAAGGGAGGACTGTCATGAGGACAGTGGCATACAAACAAAGTGAAATCTGTGTCCTAAAACAGTAGAGGCTATTAGGAAAAATCAGTGTACATGGCATATGCAATATAGTGTGTTAGCTAACTTAGGAAAAAAGTGAACTAAGACAAATAGCGTACAAGGGATTGACATGGTTGTTGACATCAAAACAGTGTATTGAACTGGTAATTGCAAACTCAGGAATTAAATTTCAGTTTTATTAAACAGGGAAAAACTCTGTGTGTGTGAGGGTGTAGGTTTTTACCTGTGTTCAAGTGTCAGGGAGTATCACTGAAGACAGGGAATACCAAAACTGTGCAATGTGTCAAAGTGACAGGTTTCCCTCTGTGCGTGTGCGAGTGTCTATGGAACTGAAACAGTGAACTAACACAAGTGAAAACCCAACCTAACATGTAGCACCCTAGCAGTAGCTAACATATATATATATATATATATATATATATAGTGATTCTAATCATGGCAATTGAACATCAAAATTTGGGTTAGACAGGAATTTAGGCTGTGAGTGTGTGTTGAATGGAATAGGAAAATCAGTGAAGGGTTTATAGGAAAATCAGTAAGCATTTAAACAAACATTCATTTCAGTTCATGTGTGGGTGCTTGCCAGGTTTGTGTGTACAGGTATGTGACTAAACATGTTAACTACTATAAAAAAAAATCAGTTTTAACATGCATGCAAGGTTCAGGTTTTGTATCTCAGCTAGAGTTCTCGGGAAAATTGGAGTGTCATTCATATATAGGAGTAGTGTGTGTAAACATGATAGTTAATAGTCCTAAACCCTCTATGAAAACCCTCAAACACAAACATTAACTCAACAACAATTTAGGATTAAAACCAAATCTCAGATGGCAGGAATATGACAGGAAAATGTGTGTGGCTTTAGAGTTTAGTTTTGTGTGTGACTGTGATCACTAGTGTCAGTGTCATATATATTAGAAACTCATCAAAACAGTGAAAAGGAAATGTTGAGCCAATCTCAGGAAACCAGTTATGCAAATCAGTTCGTTTCCTAACCAATACAAAATTTCTGATTCATTCCCATTCCAAATTCCTGTTAATCATGAAACCTATCATGTGACTAATTCTCAGATAAACATGGATGAAAGAAACATAGCAATTTAATCAATTCGAATCAGTTAAAACCAGTTTTCGAAATTCAAGTTCAAACCCACAGTTTAGTATCAGAAAAATAGGAAATTCCCCATCTCGAAATCAGACAACAACTAATAACTAATTTAATAAGTTGGTAATGATTGTGTACGATGTGTACGTGTCTAGGTGAGTGCTCTCGTGTCCACACAAGTGGACACGAGGTGTCCAAGCATGGTATTTAGCTAGTGTCAAAACTGTGCATTGGGCTGCCTCGTGCAGCCATGTCGAGTCCAATAGGACTCGACATACAACACGAGAATGGTTGTGTCTGTGTCCAGTGTTAGAGTGGGTCTAGGGCTAGGGAATAGATACCCTAAATCGGGTCTAGACCGTGTCGTGTCCGAATTACAAAGCCGTGTCCGAACCCAAAAATACAGACTGAACCAACAGTGTAAACCTGTGCAGAGTGAATCTCGTGTCCGACATGACACGAGGAGACTTGGGACTTAGGGGGGAGACTCGCAGACGTTGCCCCCACCCCCTCGTCCAAACTCAGCTCGCCACGTGGCCTGTGCAGTGAGCACAAGGCCACGAGTAGCAGGGGATCACTGTACACGCGCACGCAGGCATGTGCACGAGTCCAGTACGACCCTGACACGACACAAAATGTGTCCAAACAATCAGAAACCCATAATCGACCTAAAAACTTAATTTCCTATTCAAGTACTTCCTGAAAAATCACTCGAAATGCCCTTTGAGGCATTTCAATAAACACCTTAACACTAACACTGATCCGTGTCCATTTAGGACACGAAACCTAGGTCTAGTGTGAGATCCGTCTCACTGTATCGGTATTTTATACGGATACGTGTTTATTTGAGCCGTATTTCGTATTTATCGATTTGCGTGATATTTTAAAATTTTTCCTAAGTGGGATTTTCATGACTTGGTTTAACTTGGATTTGGTTTTATATGGTTCGGTTCCACTTTGACTTGGTTTAATTTGGTTTCTCATGAGATGAGGTGTATGGTTTAGATTGAGTGGAAAGGAATGAATGGTGGAGATCACTTGAGCTTGTTATATAAGTCACTTTTCTCTCTCCCTCCTCATTCACCATCATTCATTTTCTTTTTCCACCAAACCCTAGCCATTAGAGAGAGGCAAGTACACCTTGCCGAATGTTGGACGATTTCTATTTTGTTTGTTCCATTCTCTTTATTGTCACATTCTAAGCATGTTTAGAACTTGGAGTTTTCTATTTTGATGGCTAGATTGTTGTAGATCTAACTTGAAGAAATTTTGGTTTTCATGGATTTTGATCAATTAAAATTTGTTATTTTCAAGTTTTGATGGTTCCATGTTGTAGAGTAGCTCGTTCTACCCCATTTTGACCTATGGAAGTCCGGATTTGGACTCCGGATGGAGGTTTTATGCATCCTGGCAGCCATGGCTTCTTAGTGTACTTCTTCTCGAAAATTTGGAGAAGAAGCACAGTTCAGCCGCATAGGCAGTACTTGACCGCATGAATCCTCATGCGGCAAGCCTCTGGCCGCATGGCCTTCCCAGCCGCATGAGACTCGCTTGAGCTCAGTCGCATGGGAAGTTCTTCCAGCCGCATAAGATTCATTATCCTTCCAGCCGCATGGACTTGAACGTCCCCAGCCGCATATGAACCGCCCTTGTTCAGCCGCATAGGGCTTCAATTGTACTCAGCCGCATAGACTGGTTCTCCCCGAGCCGCATAAGGCAGACTCGTTTCCAACCGCATGAGGACTAGTCTCTCCCAGCCGCATATGACCCATCTCCCGCTGGCCGCATATGCGCCACATTCCTGAGCCGCATGAACCCGTATCATCTCGGGCCGCATGTACCCCGACCCGTCCTGAGCCGCATGGACTCGGATTTCTTGAGCCGCATGAACCCCATAATTCAGCCGTATGCATCTGATTAATCCTGCCGCATGAGCCAGCCTTGCCCGAGCCGCATGGCTCTGTCATGTCCTGTATTTTATATTTTGTTTATTTTAGTATATCCAAGTCTTGTGGCTCTTTTTGTAACTTGAGTTCCTACGAAGTACACATTTATCCCTAATGTATATTTTTATGCCCATTTTATATCCTTACGCCTTTTGTCCTGAACTTGATAAATCTCGATTTGATTGACATGATTGAAATGATAATTGTACTTGAGTAACATGACAGTGACCCGTAGTGGTGCACTCTTGACAATGAACTTGACATGATAATTTGACAGTGAACTTGGCATGATGAACTTGACATGATATACCTGACATGATAGTGGCCCGCCGTGGTGCACTCCTGACATGATAACTTGACTTGATAACTTGACCTGCTATACATGACACGACAGTGACCCATAGTGGTGCACTCTTGACAAGTACCCTGACAATGTATGATAGTGGCCCGTCGTGGCGCACTCTTGACAAATCAATTCATTGGCCTGGACACCGTGGTTGTTTGTATTGATTGTGCTTGTATAAACTACTAGTCCGGTTGTGTCTTGCATCATGTCTAGGGCATGATCCCTGAGTACCACGGTCAGGGATTCATACTGAATCTGGCTAGGTTAATGACTAGATTGATCAAATAGTTCATGGAGAATTTCCCAGTTACCTGTTGCCCCTTTGGTCCCGACCTTATATATATATATATACATGGGATTTGTTGCTATCCGTCGAGATGAGCGCACTTTCAGCCCGCCGTCGAGTGTGGTACCTTAGGACACATGTATCTTACTACAGTGTGTCTGCTATATCCTGCTATCTTTTCCTTTTTCTTGCTGGGATCACTCAGGTAGTAACAAACAGGTAACCGAACTTGGAATTCTTACTGCATCTTGCTAGTAACTAGGCATGTGATAACCCTAGTTAGTTAAAGTATCAAGTCGTACCTATTGCTTGGCCGTGATTGTTGGATGGAGTTCAGTCTGTCTAGTCTTGTCTTGATCTTGTACATGATTGTTACATGTCCTGATTTCTTATTTTATTGTGCCGATAAATGGTGGGAGAAACCAAGTTCTGTTCAGACGAAGGGTTACAATCCCGGTCCTTGTTTGGTTTACGGGTTGTAACCTGGTTATCTGAATAGTCCCATGGTTATCCCATCGTATATCACCTTTCCAGTCTAAGTCTTATCTAGATCCAGTTCCTAATTGTTCCAGGATAATGATTGCAATGATTGTCACTCTAATGTATTATACTCTGTATTGTCACTCTATGATTGTTACTTAATGATTGTCACCTCTAGCAATAAATGATCAGAGACCAAGTCCCGTTCAGGCGAAGGGTTACAATCCCGGTCCTTGTTTGGTTTAAGGGTTATAACCAGGCTTCCGGAACAGTGCCTTCGTCCTCTCTTCGTATATTGTCCAGTTCTATTTATTTAAAATGTTCTCCAGTTTACTTTATGCTCAATGATGCTTTACTTACAGTCTCTCTATGTTCGTGATAAGTGCATTGGTACTGCACAAATCTCGATCCTCCCTTACTTATTGCTTGCTTTGTTTACTAATGATTGCTGGTTTTAAGTTCATAGTTCGGCCTCCTTTGTGGTACTTGCTATTTGGGGTCTGACCCCACTGGTTTTGTATGGCCAGGTTCTAATAGAAGAGCCCGAAGGATCTACCGTACCATCTACTCGACGGTAACCAGCCAGAGCACCAGAGTGCCTCAGTGGGTTTCTTTTTTTCATTCTTCCACTGATATGTAAATTCTCCTCTTGTAACGTTTAGCCCCGAGCACGTGTTTAGCTCGTGTTTTGGTATTTTCCTTGATATTGTAGCCTACGGGCATAAACATGATATGTGTATTCTAGACTATAGCTAGTCCTTATCATGTACGACTAATACTCTAGCTAGTCATCAGCTTTGTGGTACTGGCTTCATGATCATTCATGTATATATGGTTCGGGACGCCTTACTATTGTATGTATGATGATCGTACTCTTTGTTCTTATATAATTGCCTGTGATTGAGATACCTAGGATTGTTAAACCATAGGATTGACTGTTGGCTTGTAGAGTAACCCCCATTCTTGACAGCTTATACGTGATTTCAGAGTATTAACGTACTTTGGGATTACGTAGCTGGCTATGTCTGCCCCCGCTCTCCAGTATTCTGATTCTGGGGCGTGACATCTAGGCATACCTACAGGACCAGGACACTTAGGGCTAGATGAATATGCAATTTAAACCTAGTTTTAATGGGTGGAATAGAATGTACCTATGGGTTGTTCTTCACACAAAAAGTCTCTTCCAAGGAGTTCTTCAAAGCCACCCAAAATCTCCAAATTGATGCAAATCTGAGATTTGACTCCACCAACAGCAAGAGAACATTGATTAGATCATAATGGAAGAAATCTCACTCAAAAAAGAGTCCTATTGATTAAACTAGGAAGGAATTTAATGGAGGCTTACCTATTTCCTTAATAAATGACGAACTATTAAAGAAAGAGGCACAAATCTCCATAGAGACATTATATAGGCAAGGGGGGGTCTCTTGACTGGTCATAATAGTTAGGGTTAGGGTTTTTAGGTTTCATCCTATGGCTAGGATTGAATCAAGGGAAATAGATGGCCTAAAACAAAGGGTTCTATCCTAGTTCCTTGCAAATCACTTAACCATAACTAAACTTGACTTAACCCCTTAACCAACCCATCTAATTCTCAAAGTGGCTCACTAAGTTAGTTATGACCCATCTAGGTTAGGTCCAATCTAGGTTAGGCTAATCTAAACCACATGGAGATTAATCAAATAATATTTAAATCACACCATTCAAATAAATCATTTTAAATTCCTAATAAAATATATTAAATTTAAATAATTCAAAAATGACAAAAATACCCTCAAACTAAAAATGATAAATGAAATATCCTAATCACATGGCTAGGCTCTAGGGTAGACAGTCTCTACGGTTCACTAGCAAAACACCTAAAATCTCAAGTCATGAATTTAAATAGTTTAAAAATAATTAAAAATCACTAAAAATTATAATATGAAATAAATATCATTAAATAATAATTATAATTACAAAATTTCAAAATTATCCTCTTCTGGAAAATTGGGTGTTACAATCCTACCCACCTTATAAAAATTTCGTCCTCGAAATTAAGATGATCGCACCCTTTCTAGGTTAAGCCCCCAGCAATCATAGTCTCAGAAATCTATCTTAAATCATACAGTTGGAAAGTGTAACCTATGGGGGTCATGGCATGCAATATCAGTCTGGGGTCTCATCTAGTTATACCAACCATGCTACAGTATTAGGCAATCACAAGGTATCAAAACATACAAGCAAGGGATGCATCAAATATTCACAAAAAGGGATACTAAGGTTAGGTCAAACTCACCTCCAGCTAGGTCTGAGAACCAGAACTCCCTCCTGGAAGCAGGGCCCTGGTTGGGGCAGGTATATCAGGGCAGTGCTGCATCCAGTGTGCAGCTGACCCACAGAATAGGCACAATCCTAGTCTCTTTCTACAGTTGTTCCACTTGTGTCCAGACTTCCTGCAGTAGGCACAGATAGGCTCTGGCTCAGCTGGCCTCTGCTGGACAGGAGACTGGGCTGGGTATGATGATATAGGTTGGATAAATGGGTACTCCTCAAACTCTGGGTAGGGCTGGGTACTGCTCCTCGCCCTCTTGGAGCTAGGCTCTCCTCCTAGAAGCACAGAATCCCGCAGACGTAGCAACCTCTGGATTTGCTCCCTCATGGCCTCCTCATGAACTCTCTGTGACTCCAACAGTCTCTCTTGGAAATATCCAAAGATCTGGACTGCGTCAAGTAACAAACCTCCGGATGGTACAGTAGGGAGTACCATCCCAAGGGGTAGGGGAAGGCTCTCGGTCTCAGGCAAATCCGCAGCTCTTTTCTGAACGACAGGAGATGAAGGAAGACTCTCTGGCGAGGCTACCACCATCTCCTCAATGGCAGGAGGTGCCACCACCCCATGATCAGATAGGGGGATCACTACCTCCTGAACAGTAGGAGGTGGAGGCACACTCTCAGTAGCTGCAGCTGCTCTGAGGCGACGGGCTCGGGTCATGGGTGCTATACTGAAAGAAAAAGAAAATAAAATAAAAATAAATCAATCATCAAGGCTGAAAAACTAGTAAATATAAACAAAGGAGAATCAGCTACAAGAATCACTATTTTAAAGCCAGGCTATACTATCATTCCTAAGATAAGGGCCTAAATCACAAGTCATCAAATCGTCACACTAAGAAAGAACTACATATGCATAAGCTCTATAAAGCTAAATATCTCTACTCCTAAATTATTTGATGATGGAAAACAATTTATAATAAAAGAAGGGTACGATAGAGATGATATGTTTAAAAACCTTCTCAGGATATAATCTGATAATCATATGCGTCTGTCCAAAATCATGTTACTCAGAGTCCTCGCCATGCCAGTAAGCAAGGTTGCGATAAACGATAGGTCCCATAACTGGGGCATGCACCTCTATAATCATGTCGTCTGGAATACTCGCTATGCCGACTAGTATAGCTGCAAGAAATTCCAAATCTCATAACCAAGATACGTACATCCGAAGTCAGGAATCTATGTTTCCGCCACGCCAGCTAATATGGCTGCGATAAACTACAAGCTCCATAATCAAGTAGACGTTTTACCATCCCTGTATTTCCGTCGACATATGTTATCAGGAAAATATCGTAACTCAGGCCATAAATATTCATCTCGATAGGAAAATCAAATCAACAACGATCCAACAAAATCAAATTCAATAATCAAGGAGTGAGAGCAACAAAACAAAGGAAATGATTCAAATTGAAGTTTAAATAAGATTCTCAAGGGTCGTCCAAGAAATCTTTCAAGGAATCCTAACTGTGATTGAGTACCTTCAAAATATATATCCTAATGCTACTGCAGGCTGTAGTGATACTCTAGTTCGAATACCACTACATAAACTCGACCTGCATGGGCCACCACTAAAAATGTGTCACGACCCGCACCCACTGTGAGGGTACGAGAACGTAACAACGCCCAGCCTACGCCGCAGTGTCGGCGGTAGAACGCTGTCCTAGGTCAACATACATCTAGCAATATAATGCTAAGCAGTTTATACTCTCCGAGTGGGGGTGACATAGCAGTAAATGAACTCAATCACAACTAAGGAAGAAGAAAGCACGATAAGATATAGAACTCAAGGAAATACAGAAGATAGAATAGACTAAGATAATATCCCAGCAAATGTCCAGAGTACATTACTCAGCTACTGAATATGAAAGAATATATACAACTCAACATCTCTGAACAGAAGTAAAGTCTAGCTAAACAGTCTCAAGACAACATAAAAATAAGATAAGGCCTAACTAAACTAGTCTAGGCAGTGCGGGTGATGTCCTCAGCTAGAGCTGTCCCGTAGAAGGTATCCTCCCAGGCCTCCTCCTCGTCCTCTGTAATATTTTCAACAGGTCCAGTCTGGACAGGAGCGAGTACAGTACATCTCAACAGTTCATAGCAGGTTAGAAAATATAATCATGCAGTAAAGTAAGATATAGATACTGAAGAAATGCAGTATGTAAACAGAGAGAGAGAACTGTAATAGAAATATCTACTATAAGTAAAGAGCTACCAGTGACTAGTGATTTAGAGCACAAAGTCGACATGTGAATGGCTTGATTTGTACATGGCTATACTAAAGAGGCGTATATGGCTATTCTACTTTGGAATTGTTCATATGGCTATTTATACTCCTCCGTACCCCCAACTAATACATAAGGATCCAACCGGGTTATGTTATGATTCTATGTAACAGCCCCCGAAGGGTGGTAAGCCTCCAAAGGATGATATACCCCCAAAGGGTGATAAGCCCCCGAAAGGTGATATTCCCCCAAAGGGTGATAAGTCCCCAAAGGATGATATGCCCCCGAAGGGTGATATGCCCCCGAAGGGTGGTACATAGTAGTCCCATAAATGAAGATTCTGATAGACCCAATAAATGGGATAAGGATTCAGAGAAGACTCTGTGATCATATGAGTATATGTCACAAGTGATCAAAGAACCAAAGAAGCATATGATACGCCATGTAAGTGAAACGCACAGAACATAGAGTACCCGATGCTCCCTGAAGGGATAACATCTCAGGAAGGGATCCATATTGTACTAATCCGTGTGACCAACGTGACAGTATCAAGTAAAGTAATTTAATGCAGGAAATAATTCTAAGCAGGATATAAAATGATCAGAGAATGTACTCATCTGTATCTGAGTGTCCGGATGAAATGTACTGTCCGAGGAGAGGTGTTTGGCTCCTAATTAGAACAGCACAGGTCACAACAAGTCTAAAATGATATAATGAAGTCCTACTATACATTCTATATGATTCTAGGTCAATCTAGGCCAAAGTCAACCCTTGGTCAACCCTAGAGTCGAACCTAGGTCAAACAAGTCTATACTAGTCTAACTAGTCTATTCTAAGTCTAACAAGACTACACAAGTCTAATCCAGACTCTAAACTGACACACAGATACTACCATAGGCCATAGGCTAAGAGACTAGGCCATGGGCTAAGGCAATACCATGCCTAAGACCAACCATAAATCATATGACCACAAGACAATATTATCTATAACAAAACAATACACATATTGATATGGCTATGCAATATAATATAGCCTACACAACTCAATATAGAATGTACATATTAGTACATAGGCTCCTTTGTGAATACCACACATACATATGTATATACATAGAAAACAAGGAAGGAAATGTGATTGTGTACATGTGTGTGTATGTGTGTGGGACTTGAGAGTGTATCATGAATGTGTGTGTGTAGAGAGTTTGTGAGTTGTGTGTATGTGTTAGGATGTGGTACATGTAAGGGTAGGTGGTGCAATGTGTGTGTTAGAATAGGAGGCTGTGTGTTAGTGTGAGGAAAACAGTGGTGGAAATCACATATGTGTATGTGTGTACAGAGGTTAGATAGGAACACATGTGTGTGTGTTTAAAGGTGACATGATAGCAATGTGTGTGTTTACATAGAGCTGTGGGTAGTTAGCAAACAGGGAAGGAAATAATCTTACAGTTTTAAAGGAATTGGTTGGTTAAATTCTCAGATTTCCATGGGGAAATGTGTGTTCAGGTGTGTGATATCTGAGAGTGAAGGAAGGACTGTCATGAGGACAGTGGCATACAAACAATGTGAAATATGTGTCCTAAAACAGTGGAGGCTATTAGGAAAAATCAGTGTACATGGCATATGCAATATAGTGTGTTAGCTAACTTAGGAAAAAAGTGAACTAAGACAAATATCAATACAATGCAAGGGATTGACATGGCTGTTGACATCAAAACAGTGTATTGAACTGGTAATTGCAAACTCAGGAATTAAATTTCAGTTTTATTAAACAGGGAACAACTCTGTGTGTGTGAGGGTATAGGTTTTTACCTGTGTTCAAGTGTCAGGGAGTATCACTGAAGACAGGGAATACCAAAACTGTGCAATGTGTCAATGTGACAGGTTTCCCTGTGTGTGTGTGCGAAGTGTCTATGGAACTGAAACAGTGAACTAACACAAGTGAAAACCCAACCTAACATGTAGCACCCTAGCAGTAGCTAACATATATATATATATATAGTGATTCTAATCATGGCAATTGAACATCAAAATTTGGGTTAGACAGGAATTTAGGCTGTGAGTGTGTTGAAAGGAATAGGAAAATCAGTGATGGGTTTATAGGAAAATCAGTAAGCATTTAAACAAATATTCATTTCAGTTCATGTGTGGGTGCTTGCCAGGTTTGTGTGTACAGGTATGTGACTAAACATGTTAACTACTATAAAAAATAATCAGTTTTAACAGGCATGCAAGGTTCAGGTTTTGTATCTCAGCTAGAGTTCTCGAGAAAATTGGAGTGTCATTCATATATAGGAGTAGTGTGTGTAAACATGACAATTAACAGTCCTAAACCCTCTATGAAAACCCTCAAACACAAACATTAACTCAACAACAATTTAGGATTAAAACCAAATCTCAGATGGCAGGAATATGACAGAAAAATGTGTGTGGCTTTAGTGTTAGTTTTGTGTGTGACTGTGATCACTGGTGTCAGTGTCATATATATTAGGAACTCATCAAAACAGTGAAAAGCAAATGTTGAGCCAATCTCAGGAAACCAGTTATGCAAATCAGTTCATTTCCTAACCAAAACAAAATTTCTGATTCATTCCCATTCCAAATTCCTGTTAATCATGAAACCTATCATGTGACTAATTTTCAGATAAACATGGATGAAAGAAACATAGCAATTTAATCAATTCGAATCAGTTAAAACCAGTTTTCGAAATTCAAGTTCAAACCCACAGTTTAGTATCAGAAAAATAGGAAATTCCCCATCTCGAAATCAGACAACAACTAATAACTAATTTAATAAATTGGTAATGATTGTGTACGATGTGTACGTGTCTAGGTGAGTGCTCTCGTATCCACACAAGTGGACACGAGGTGTCCAAGCATGGTATTTAGCTAGTGTCAAAACTGTGCATTGGGCTGCCTCGTGCAGCCATGTCGAGTCCAATAGGACTCGACAAACAACACGAGAATGGTTGTGTCCGTGTCCAGTGTTAGAGTGGGTCTAGGGCTAGGGAATAGATACCCTGAATCGGGTCTAGACCGTGTCGTGTCCGAATTACAAAGCCGTGTCCGAACCCAAAAATACAGACTGAACCAACAGTGTAAACCTGTGCAGAGTGAATCTCGTGTCCGACACGACACGAGGAGACTTGGGACTTGGGGGGAAGACTCGCAGACGTTGCCCCCACCCCCTCGTCCAAACTCAGTTCGCCACGTGGCCTGTGCAGTGAGCACAAGGCCACGAGTAGCAGGGGATCACTGTACACGCGCACGCAGGCATGTGCACGAGTCCAGTACGACCCCGACACGACACGAAATGTGTCCAAAAAATCAGAAACCCATAAGCGACCTAAAAACTTAATTTCCTATTCAAACACTTCCTGAAAAATCACTCGAAATGCCCTTTGAGGCATTTCAACAAACACCTTAACACTAAAACTGATACGTGTCCATTTAGGACACGAAATGGACACTAAACCTAGGTCTAGGCAAACCTACAGGACCAGGACACTTAGGGCTAGATGAATATGCAATTTAAACCTAGTTTTAATGGGTGGAATAGAATGTACCTATGGGTTGTTCTTCACACAAACAGTCTCTTCCAAGGAGTTCTTCAAAGCCACCCAAAATCCCCAAATTGATGCAAATATGAGATTTGACTCCACCAACAGCAAGAGAACATTGACTAGATCATAATGGAAGAAATCTCACTCAAAAAGGAGTCCTATTGATTAAACTAGGAAGGAATTTAATGGAGGCTTACCTATTTCCTTAAAAAATGAAGAACTATTAAAGAAAGAGGCACAAATCCCCATAGAGACATTATATAGGCAAAGGGGGGTCTCTTGGCTGTTCATAATAGTTAGGGTTAGGGTTTTTAGGTTTTATCCTATGGCTATGATTGAATCAAGGGAAATAGATGGCCTAGAACAAAGGGTTCTATCCTAGTTCCTTGCAAATCACTTAACCATAACTAAACTTGACTTAACCCCTTAACCAACCCATCTAATTCTCAAAGTGGCTCACTAAGTTAGTTGTGACCCATCTAGGTTAGGTCCAATCTAGGTTAGGCTAATCTAAACCACATGAAGATTAATCAAATAATATTTAAATCACACCATTCAAATAAATCATTTTAAATTCCTAATAAAATATATTAAATTCAAATAATTCAAAAATGACAAAAATACCCTCAAACTAAAAATAATAAATGAAATATCCTAATCACATGGCTAGGCTCTAGGGTAGACAGTCTCTACGGTTCACTAGCAAAACACCTAAAATCTTAAGTCATGAATTTAAATAGTTTAAAAATAATTAAAAATCACTAAAAATCATAATATGAAATAAATATCATTAAATAATAATTATAATTACAAAATTTCAAAATTATCCTCTTCTGGAAAATTGGGTGTTACAATAGTGTCCATATAGCACATTAGGACAAACTCCATGTTAGCGGATCTGCTCACAAAAGCATTATCACCCAGGGTCTTTCATGAGCATACTGCTCATATGGGTGTTAATTAAGAATATGGAAATATAGTGGGAGTTTGTATTTTATGTATTTGGGTGCTATTTGGTTTTGGACACATTTGTATATTAAAGTATTTTGGATATTTATCTGATCAGATATATGAAAATTCAGTTCATTCTGTTTTCATTATGTTAAAGTATTGATCTCATTAAAGTTAAGGAGGACCAGTTGGAAATAGACATGTATTGATCACATTGCGTGTAATTTCCACGCTACGCATCCATGATTGATCTATGTCGTTTAGCTATAATGGTATATGTGACCATTGATGGTTTAGTTACGCTATATGTGACGAATGCCGCTTTGATCCTATGTTGATATGGTTAATGGACGAGATTGTCCGGATATACCCTAAGGATTAAGATAGCAATTTATGAGCTCACTAAGGTTAACACAATTATAAGGTTACACATGTGGCCCAGTAGGAGATTGTTGGATTATTCAATAATATGGGGCCACACAAGTAAAATTAATTGTGTTGGGCTATCTAAATAATTAAGTCAAATTAAAGTGGTCTATTTGGAAATTGGCTTAAGGGTATAATTGTCATGGAATTAATGTGTAGATACCGGAGATAATTCTAATTTGATGAGGGGCCAAATTAGAAATATCAACACATATATAAATATGTGTACTCATTAGGGTTATGGTCCCCAACTCACACGGCCACCAAGAGAGGGTTTTCTCTATTCTCTTCTGTATCCCCATCAACAAAGAGAGGAACAAAGATTTCATCTTTATTATTAAGGACCGTAGCGGGTTGGAAGATCAAACCCCATAAAGAGACGTGTCCTTCAAGATCCGTCAAGCAAAGACAATGGATTCAGGTACGCTTTCGTAATTTAATTTAAATTCTGCATCTCATGAATCGACAGGGTACAATAAATATCTAACAAGGTGGCCCGCAGGTTTGGACCGCAGTCTTGACCTGTGGGCTACGTGTCGCTATACAATTGGAGGAGGGGGGAGGGGTGACACGTGCACGTGCGGTCATGCACGGTCACCTCCTCTGCAGACAAAAAAAGATTCTCGATATCGAAAACTTATGTGGTATACCACAAACTAGGGGTGAGAAATTTACGATTTTAAAACCCAAAACGGGCTCAATCCGACTCGTAATAGCAGTTCGGATCGGATTGAACAAATACAAGTCAAAATTCGGTCTTGAATGTATATATATATATAGGGTAAATGACAAAAAAAATCCTCGTTAGATAGCTGACTTTCACAAAAAAGACCCCATGCTCTTAAATTTTTCACTAGTTATTTTTTATTGCAAAAGACTCCCAAATGACAATTTTTCCCCTCCCTCCTTCTTCCTCGATCGTTGGTGGAGGGGCTGGGTGGCCGGCGATGCCACGGGTGTAGTACCCCGCTCCCGTTTGGGTGAAGCACTATGTAATAGGCTCGTGGCAAGTCAGACATGGTCGGAAACATAGATGGCTAGTCTGACTCAGCGATGAGTTTGGTATACAAAAACCATGGCATCAATAAATCGATTTGGACGAGTGATATAGGTACCGTTCCAACTAATGGATCGACTACTGCTGAAATAAGTCCTAGATGCAGTAGGCTGTGTCTTGGCGAATGAACTCTAAAGAGAACGACGCAACCAGTCTGCTGTTGGTTTTATTGGTTTTCTTGGCTTTCTAAATGAATTGTTGCGTGGATTTGATAAGTGTGCTTTCGCGTCGATTTCTGAATGCGTCTTTGGAAATTTTGAAGGAGGGGTTCTAATTCGATGCTTGTGCCATTGCAGGAGTTCGTGTAACTGACGCTTGACCGTCGTGAAGCATTCTCCTACTCTCGGCGCAATCTCTCTAGGTGGGTGGTTCTTTGGCCCCTTCTTTTCTACTCCTTCCTGCCAACTAAATTCTTAAAGTTCAACGTTCAAATCGATGATGCTAACGGGATGTATGCTTTGCCACTAAGATCAAAAACTCGGGATAATATAGCAACTTAGAGAAGTTAACTCCGAATCTATAAGTTCACACTAAGTAGAGAAAAGATAAAGTTCTAGGAAAGAGAAAGAATTTATTTCATGCTCTGCAAAACACAACGAAGAAACCTTGGTTGCGGTATATCACGCCTCGGAGAATTTGGTGCCTACGGGATGCTAAATCAGAACGTACGGCTTCGGAGAAAAGAATCCTTGCACGAGTAGAAATGATTATATGGTTTAATAATGTTTACGTTATGCAATTTACTTCATACGTATTAAACTGTTCATACATTCGCATGGTCATGGATGACTTGTGCACAAGGTGAGCTTTCCTCGAGACGGTACCCGGGGCGCTGGGACCGAATCGACCTAGGAGGTGTCACGACCCGATCCCAAATAATTGGGTCGAACCGGATCATGCCCATCCTGCACCGTTGTTGAGACGGCGGCAGTAAGCTATTCCATTAGCAGGTAACCATACAACAACAACTATATTTGTCACAACTCAAATTCGGAAATGAAATTTTATTAGACTTTGAAATGAAATACAACTGGAAAATGTACTGAAATAAATAACAGAGTTTAAAGTAAACAACAATGCTGAAAAAGAAAAACTATCTAATCAGCCGGCTCATCGGCCTCAGTCCCAAAGTCCTCCAATGGGGACTCTGGCAGCACTACTAGGTACAGAACAGGGTCGTACTAACTGCTGTATAACAGCTCAGCATCCTCAATGTCCCCTAAAAATGTATCCCCAGTCAGGAGGTAGCAAAGTACAATTCATGCTAATTTAAAACAGTTAAAATGAATAATAGAATCATGCACTTTTAAACAGTTTAGAAATGAACAGTTTTCTAGCAGTAAAACAGTGTGATTTGAATAGGCAATGAATATGACCGGCTTGGGATGTACAGTTGTATCCTATTGATACGATTCGGCTTATCCCCGTGTGTATGAGGGGTAAGCTAATACTGGCCTAAGTTACAGTTGGATGTGGTCATAAACATTACTCTATTCCCCCAGTCCCCAATCAGTACAGTAGTCACAATCAGTACTCTCAGAGAGAGTTTTGTGTTTGCATCATGGTTTAAACTTGCAGTAAAGCGATTATTAAAATAACTGTAAAACTAACACAAACTATACTTGCCTCAAAATGGATTTGACTGGAGAGGATGAAGACTTCGAGACGGGAATTCAGAATCGTCCTCGAATTCCTACATTCGAGAAATTGACTCAGATTTCAGGGTTACCAATCTAGCTACGCTAGTTGAAATCTCTATTTGTGTCCTAATCCATTTTAGTTCTTTATTTAACAAAACACAAACATGATTACGATTGTCGGTGCGTTGAATTTAATACGAGGGAAAAGATCGTTTTAAACTTTGAAATTTGAAAACTCGTCGATATTGATTAAAACTTTGTATTTTAGTAACTATAAATATAAAAGTAAATTTCTTATTTTAGTGAGAAATACATGATCGTTAATTAATATTAAAACTTGCAGATTTTAGGTGAGAAAATCTTTATTAATTTTATACGAAAATACTTTTATTAGATTTATTCGTACGCTACAAAAACTCGCAAAATCAGCAAATAACCAAAAACCTACGCTACCAAATTTACAGTTACAGAACCAACAACCAGCTGAGCTTATGCCCATTATAATTTATTTACATAAATTAAAATAAGACAGAAACGGCCGTTAGTTCTAAACTACATTTAATTATAAATAAATAAATAATGAAGTAAATTAAATGGTAAAAAATAAAGTAAATATTTATCGAGTCTCAGATATGGTCCAATCGTCAACTAGGCTGATGCCTCAACGTCCGGGCGAAGCCGGTTTCGTTTGCACTTAGCCGGGCCCATTGACCGATACGGTCGTCGCCCGAAATCCAATATTTAAATATATATTTTCAAAATCCATTTTAAAATTATTTTTAAAATATACTTTAAATTTACGAAAAAATCCGGCAGCATTTCCTCTATTTTTGGTCAACCCAAAAACTGGGAAATATGCCAAATAATTTTCCTGCAAATTTCAAACCAGGGAATCCCAAAATATATTTATAAAATAATCCACAACCAATCCACAGATTAATTTGGAACGACCCGAAACAATTTCGGAAGTCCGAATCCAACCAAAAACGTCACAGCACAATACCGGAAATATCCGGAAGCTAAAATATACCGAAATCCAATTTCCGAAAAGTTTCGAAAAATCCAATAATCAACAGAACCTTTCCAAAGGTTCCGAAAAATACGACGTCGCTAAAATCGAATTCCCGGGAGGGAATCGGGGACCATTCTCATCATAGACTGTATGAAAACTAGAACGGGACAGGGGTTATACCTCGGGTTGCTCGGCTAGAGCTCTCAGATGCAATATAATAGAAAAAAAAGGCGGGATCAGCAAGTCGGGAACAGCCTAAGCGCTGGACAGCGCTGGAAGAGGCCGCGAAAGCGCGGGGAGACGCTGTGGGAACGTCGAAGAGGCGCTAGGAACCGGGGTCGGCCAGAGGGGGTTGGCCGGAGCTGCGTCGGGCGCGGCCGACCGGAGTCGGCTTCGGGGCGCGCTGGAGGGTGTCGGGCGCACAGGGTCGCGCCGAGGGGGTCCTCGGGAAAGGCGCGTGCAGGAGAGTCGGGGCGCGGCTCACGGGGGCGCAGGGGGCGGCACGGCTGAGGGAGGCCGCGGGGCTAGGGCACGGGCACCGGGGGTCGGCGACCGGTTCGTCGGGGAGGGTGCTCGGATCCGCAGGGGGTCGGCGCGGTGAGTGCAGGGGAGAGGGGGAAGAGCTCTGTGAACGAGAGAGAGAGAGGGATGGGGAAGTTGTTCTTCTGGAGAGTAGAGTAGAGGAGATGTGGTTTTGAGTGAAGAAGTGGGGAGAGAGTATGTGGAGTTTAATAAGGGAAGTGGGAGAGAGTATGTGGAGTAGATGGAGGTGTGGAGAAATAAGGGGCTCGACTTGATCGTGTGGAGCAGGGAGAAATAAGAAAGAGAAATGGGGAGAAAGAATAGGGAGGTTGGTTTGAACGAAAAGTTTGCTGGTCCAAATTTGGACCAGTTCAAAAGTATATATTTTTTTAATAAGAATTCAGTTATTTAGAAATAGGATTGGGTCTGGGTTCGGGCTCGGGTCTGGCAAACAAAGATCCAAGTTATTATAATTTGGAAATAATTTCGAAACAGCAGATATATTAATAGTAAATATAACATTAATCTAATCTAATAATATATATATATATATAATTATTGCGACAAAATTCAATAATGACAAAAATTTGTATTTAATCTAATTAATCAATTAATTCAAGAATGTGGGTTTCACAATCTTCCCTCCTTAGAAAATTTCGTCCTCGAAATTTCAAGGATAGAGCCGGGTACAATCAAAATCACCCAACCTTAAACAAAATTTAGAATTTAAATCATCAAGCACGATTGGACTCTAGGCATGGTCACTAGGTACAAAGATAAACTATCGGCATGATCAGAGTTATCTAGAATGATCTGAGATAGGGTTGGAATGTTGTGGTGATAAAAATCATTTTGGGCACGAGAAAAAAATCTAGGTACAAATTATGATCATGAATAGGAGAAAATCAAGTGGGGTCTCGAAAAACAGGAAAGGCAAGAAAGAAGCAATTGTCAACAGTGTATTGAGAAGACAAAAAGCAAATGGAATCATTTGAGATGATGGACTAAAATGTCAAATCAAATTGGAATGGGGTACAAGGGTTTGTGACTCAGGAAAGGTAAAAGTTGTACGATAGTAGGATATTAGAGATGATTAGAATAATAATGAATGTAATCGAGTGAAATATTTCCAATGAGGGCCGAGTGATGATCAAAGGGAATGGAAAGTATGTCGTTTCGCTGTTCAATGGTCAGAAGATAAGATATGCGGAAAAGACTTACAAGATAACTATATATAGCTTCCAAAATCTGCAACTAAATAATCATAATAATAATAAATAAATAAATAACTAAATAAATAAGATATAAGAATATATGTATGCAACGTACCAAGGTTGAAACAGAAAAGAGATTTGAGGTAGCAGAGATTGATTTGATCCTAATAAGTTTTTAGGAAGATCAAGTAGAATTTTATAGGAAATCCTTTCTTTCTGAATATGACAAGAGATTTCTGGGAAAGTAGACAACCGCTAGAAATATAAATTCTCTAATCAGACAAAAGTCAGAATGATTTGATGGTGCGAAAGACAACCATGGTATGAATATAGTCTGAATAATATTCGGAAACCAAATATGTTTAAAGTCACTTTGTCTCAAATTCATGCCTCGCCAGAGTGCACCTGACTGCAGTAAATTTTTGACCCAATAACTTGAATAATTTTAGGTTACCGAGTACTCTTTTAACTTTATCCATTTCATGGCTAAGCAATAAAGAAGATCAACATGGTGTATTTAGAACATAGTCACGATAATATCCAGAAATCTATGAACACCCGAAATCACTTCAACTTTAGAGTCTTTTGCCTCGCCAGTGCGCAACTGGCTGCAGTAAACTCGCAGTTTTCATAATTCAAGCAAATTACTACAACGCAAATGTGCGAAGTCGTATTAGGTTATTGGATATTTTCTCAACTTTGTCCATAAGAATTTCAAAGAAGTTTCCTAAAAATTCAAACGAGTTCTAAAGTTCTATTCATGATAGGAAAAGATATTGATGTATGTTCTATTGGTTTCAAGAAAATTTATCAGGATAAATATGTGTTCCAGTAGCTTTTGAGATTTAAGAGATTTGATTTTGAAGAATTGATCAAGCTTGAGTATGACTAATTGAGTTGGACACAGGATAAGGTAGAAGAATCAGAGCTTTGGGTTGAGTTGAAGAAGTCAATGAGAATATTCCCGACAAATCACTTAAAGGATACAGACGTTTACCAAAATTATTTGAAGAAATAATTTCTTATCCAAGGAAAGTTTTGAGAATGTGATGGGAAGTAGGGTTGACATCAAAGAAGTATGTCTTTATGGATTTCGGGAAGTCAGGTTAAAATGGTTTAGTAAAGCCAACAAGGGGATGGTTCAACAATTTAAAAGAAGATTTACTAAGAGGATGGAATCAATTCTCTGACCGTTCGTACTTCACGGTACTCAAGCATTGAGTTTAAAAACTGTCTAGGCTTTGAATTGATCAAGAGGTTGCATAGAGAGAGTAGGATTTCAGGTTGAGTGGAGGGGATCAAAATAAAATATTTGGAATAACCTAGGAGATAACAATCAATATTGAAATTATTTTTTTGAAAATATCTTTTAGGGAAATCATGGGCTAACTAAGCTGAACCAATCTTTTGGTAATAATTAACCTTGAGGCTTAATAGTTCCAGAAGAATTTGGTTCAGGGTTAGTTCCGAGAAAGTCAATTGGAATGAGGTCAAGGCAAGTGGTCGGATACGCTAGTCGTAGAAATACTCTGGGTAGTTAAGAGTTCAATAGAATTGATAAAAGGAAATTTTGAATCTCAAAATAGCGAACGGATCCAGATTCTAAATATAAATAGAGAAATAAGATTTGATCGAGAAGTTGGAAATAGGTTTGCTGAATAAGGAGATTGAAGAGTTCTAATATCGGTTCATAAATAGCAAAAAGTATAGATCCTAAGGGATGATAAAAATTTGTTAAAGATATGGAAAGGAGATAATCCCGAAAATCACGGGACACTAAAAGATACAAAGATCTAGAAAATAAAATATGTAGTAACATATACCATCATACAATCGGCCTAAACTGGTTAAGGTCAGAATTCACTCCTTATGTCATTATCACTCCCAATTGTTGTAAGTACCAACTAATATCTGGGTATTCCAAAATACTATTCTTCCAATTCTTAATCACCAATATATCCTTGATAAATGTCGCCTTACATACCTTCTCTTTAAGATTATAATCCTCATAAATTGTATCGTAAGGGAGAGACTTTAGGAAAGATATCTACCATAAAGGTGTAACCAAGAATTTTATTCATAAAGGAGAATTACAGCATGACTCTCATGATTATTCTAAGGACATCCTGTTACAACTTCTTATAACAATAGATATTACTACTCAGCAGTTCTAGGTATTAATCCTCATGGCTCTGGCTCTTGTACGAGAAGTCTCCAACTGCTTTATCTTCTTCTATGATCCTCGAGTCTGCATCATGCCCTTCTGCAATGGGTGTAGGAGGCAAGGTCTGCTCGATAGGAAGAGAGTCCCTTGGTTGCGGCGTAGCAGGTGTTGCTGGGATAGGTGCTCTGGTATAATGGAGAGATAAGAGGCAGTTCTTTACCCAATGTTCAGCGGATCCACATGCCAAACATTGTCCCAATCTCTTGCGGCAACTAACGGCCTGATGACCAGGCCTCTTGCAGTAGTCACAAGCCAATAGCCTTTTACGACAAGACTGCCGAAAAGTAGAGTACTTGATGGGACCCAAATATCTTCCAGATTCAGGGATATACCTCCTAGGGTGAGGTTCTGCACCAACTCGGTTTAAGATAGCTAAGGCTACGTCATTGACATCCTTCATAACATCTCTCGTGATATCAATCTGTTTCTGCTGGGCCTCGGCTTGGGCCTTCTGGGACTCCAGGATTCCTTGAAGTAGGGCAACCATTCGGGAGGTATCTACTGGTCCTGGTAGGGCGACAGGGATAACTATCATAACAAGAGATGGTAGAATTGCCGTGGGCAGAATAGGTTCGGCTGTAGTATGAGCTGTGCCAGGGACTTGTGCAACAAAAGGGGTATTGATGAGCTGCAAAGGAGAAGGATTGGAATAGACCTGAGGGAGAGGGGTGTGATCAGGAGATAACACCTCATCATCAGCAAGACCGGATCGGGTAGTCTTTTCTTTGGCCATAATCTGGAAGGTTTAGGGTACAAACATAAGCAAGGTATCCTACCAGTCTATAATCAAACAAAAATATTTATTTATATATATATAATTCGGACCTATGTTGTGACAAATTAATGTTCTAGTGTTCTAATTATTTCTATGTATGTTTTCCTAAATTGTTGTATAGGACCTGCATGGGCCACCACTAAAAACATGTCACGACCCGATCCCAAATAATTGGGTCGAACCGGATCATGCCCAGCCTGCACCGTTGTTGAGACGGCGGCAGTAAGCTGTTCCATTAGCAGGTAACCATACAACAACAACTATATTTGTCACAACTCAAATTCGGAAATGAAATTTTATTAAACTTTGAAATGAAATACAACTAGAAAATGTACTGAAATAAATAACAGAGTTTAAAGTAAACAACAATGCTGAAAAAGAAAAACTATCTAATCAGCCGGCTAATCGGCCTCAGTCCCAACGTCCTTCAATGGGGACTCTGGCAGCACTACTAGGTACAGAACAGGGTCGTAGTAACTGCTGTATAACAGCTCAGCATCCTCAATGTCCCCTAAAAATGTATCTCCAGTCAGGAGAGAGCAAAGTACAATTCATGCTAATTTAAAACAGTTAAAATGAATAATAGAATCATGTACTTTTAAACAGTTTAGAAATGAACAGTTTTCTAGCAGTAAAACAGTGTGATTTGAATAGGCAATGAATATGACCGGCTTGGAATGTACAGTTGTATCCTATTGATACGATTCGGCTTATTCCCGTGTGTATGAGGGGTAAGCTAATACTGGCCTAAGTTACAGTTGGATGTGGTCATAAACATTACTCTATTCTCCCAGTCCCCAATCAGTACAGTAGTTACAATCAGTACTCTCAGAGAGAGTTTTGTGTTTGCATCGTAGTTTAAACTTGCAGTAAAACGAT
Organism: Iris pallida; assembly: GCA_029216955.1. Lineage (NCBI taxonomy): Eukaryota > Viridiplantae > Streptophyta > Magnoliopsida > Asparagales > Iridaceae > Iris > Iris pallida. The sequence goes on along the minus strand of JANAVB010018994.1, from coordinate 10,570,664 downwards.
TATTAAAATAACTGTAAAACTAACACAAACTATACTTGCCTCAAAATGGATTTGACTGGAGAGGATGAAGACTTCGAGACGGGAATTCAGAATCGTCCTCGAATTCCTACATTCGAGAAATTGACTCAGATTCCAGGGTTACCAATCTAGCTACGCTAGTTGAAATCTCTATTTGTGTCCTAATCCATTTTAGTTCTTTATTTAACAAAACACAAACATGATTACGATTGTCGGTGCGTTGAATTTAATACGAGGGAAAATATCGTTTTAAACTTTGCAATTTGGAAAACTCGTCGATATTGATTAAAACTTTGTATTTTAGTAACTATAAATATAAAACTAAATTTCTTATTTTAGTGAGAAATACATGATCGTTAATTAATATTAAAACTTGCAGATTTTAGGTGAGAAAATCTTTATTAATTTTATACGAAAATACTTTTATTAGATTTATTCGTACGCTACAAAAACTCGCAAAATCAGCAAATAACCAAAAACCTACGCTACCAAATTTACTGTTACAGAACCAACAACCAGCTGAGCTTATGCCCGTTACAATTTATTTACATAAATTAAAATAAGACAGAAACGGCCGTTAGTTCTAAACTATATTTAATTATAAATAAATAAATAACGAAGTAAATTAAATGGTAAAAAATAAAGTAAATATTTATCGAGTCTCAGATATGGTCCAATCGTCAACTAGGCTGATGCCTCAACGTCCGGGCGAAGCCGGTTTCGTTTGCACTTAGCCGGGCCCATTGACCGATACGGTCGTCGCCCGAAATCCAATATTTAAATATATATTTTCGAAATCCATTTTAAAATCATTTTTAAAATATACTATAAATTTACGAAAAAATTCGGCAGCATTTCCTCTATTTTTGGTCAATCCAAAAACTGGGAAATATGCCAAATAATTTTCCTGCAAATCCCAAACCAGGGAATCCCAAAATACATCTATAAAATAATCCACAACCAATCCACAGATTAATTCGGAACGACCCGAAACAATTTCGGAAGTCCGAATCCAACCAAAAACGTCACAGCACAATACCGAAAATATTCGGAAGCTAAAATATACCGAAATCCAATTTCTGAAAAGTTTCGAAAAATCCAACAATCAACAGAACCTTTCCGAAGGTTCCGAAAAATACGACGTCGCTAAAACCGAATTCCCGGGAGGGAATCGGGGACCATTCTTATCACAGACTGTATGAAAACTAGAACGGGACAGGGGTTATACCTCGGGTTGCTCGGCTAGAGCTCTCAGATGCAATATAATAGAAAAGAAAGGCGGGATCAGCAAGTCGGGAACAGCCTAAGCGCTGGACAGCGCTGGAAGAGGCCGCAAAAGTACGGGGAGACGCTGCGGGATCGTCGAAGAGGCGCTGGGAACCGGGGTCGAAGGGGGTCGACCAGAGGGGGTTGGCCGGAGCTGCGTCTGGCGCGGCCGGCCGGAGTCGGCTTCGGGGCGCGCTGGAGGGTGTCGGGCGCACAGGGTCGCGCCGAGGGGGTCCTCGGGAAGGGCGCGTGCGGGAGAGTCGGGGCGTGGCTCACGGGGGCGCAGTGGGCGTCACGGCTGAGGGTGGCCGCGGGGCTAGGGCACGGGCACCGGGGGTCGACGGCCGGTTCATCGGGGAGGGTGCTCGGATCCGCGGGGGGTCGGCACGGTGAGTGAAGGGGAGAGGGGGAAGAGCTCTGTGAACGAGAGAGAGAGAGGGGGGGGAAGTTATTCTTCTGGAGAGTAGAGTAGAGGAGATGTGGTTTTGAGTGAAGAAGTGGGGAGAGAGTATGTGGAGTTTAATAAAGGAAGTGGGAGAGAGTATGTGGAGTAGATGGAGGTGTGGAGAAATAAGGGGCTGGACTTGATCGTGTGGAGTATGGAGAAATAAGAAAGAGAAATGGGGAGAAAGAATAGTAAGGTGGGTTTGAACGAAAAGTTTGCTGGTCCAAATTTGGACCAGCTCAAAAGTATATATTTTTTTAATGAGAATTCAGTTATTTAGAAATAGGATTGGGTCTAGGTTCGGGCTCGGGTCTGGCAAACAAAGATCCAAGTTATTATAATTTGGAAATAATTTCGAAACATCAGATATGTTAATAGTAAATATAATATTAATCTAATCTAATAATATATATATATAATTATTGCGACAAAATTGAATAATGACAAAAATTTACATTTAATCTAATTAATCAATTAATTCAAGAATGTGGGTTTTACAGGAGGAAATTATGGAATCGTGCTTCGGCACGAGGCATTGCGAGACCTCCAGTTAGGCTCGTAACCTGGACTGGTAGGGCGCGTCGCAATGCTACGTAATCGTCCTTCATGGTGTCGATATCATCAATGACCGCATATAAGATATATTGCATGCTCACATATTGTCTTGTGCAAGTGGTAAGTATTATGTATATTTTGTTTAGGAAAGAAGCACGACCGTGGTAAGAATAGTTGAAATTGGTTATGTTGTTATCGTTAAAATATACCTTCGATATGAACTGCAAATCATATAGTTCTAAATAGAAATATCACTTCGTATACTAAAATCCTTAATAAACAGTGTCGCTTTAGACGAGTGGGTTCGTCCCATCCACTAGCAAGTGAGCTAACCCCCAACTCTCCAGGTAAAGAGCGCGTTGCGGGAGCTCAAGACTAGACTGAAGCTGAAGAACGGGAGGCGGATCAAAACTCTCATATTTTGAAGTATTTTGAAGCCCAATTCAGATCGAAGGCTTTTGTTCAAATGTATAAAGGGGCATGAATGTATGGAACGCCGAAGATTATTTCATGGCAAGCTTGTCGAGAGTTTTTTCTTTTATGTTTCAAGATATAGCCACAACGGCATATGTAATGTAAAAATGACCTTGCACATACTTTGCAAGTTTTATGAATGAAAAGCTAAATTCCTTCCTATTCTATGTCTTCAATTCTTTGTACTGTTTAATTTCAACGCGTCGTGTCAAAGGAAATTTCAAGTACATATTCTTGCCTTGTACAAGTCCCATAAAGACTTGTACGGCGTCATGTCCCGACTCGTGGGATCGATTTGTCTCGGGTCAAGGCGATCACGACCGATTTGGCGGGTCGGGACGTGACAACGGGGAGGGCCCGGGGCCGGGGCGAGGACGGGGGAGGGCCACGGGAGGCCGGCGAGTACGGGGGAGGACCGTACGGGGCCGACGAGGTCGGGAGGGAGGCCCGCGAGGGACGGGCGGGGTTGGGGAAGGGCGGGTAGGGTCGGGCGGGGGGAGGGTGGGGGGTCGGGCGGGGAGAGGGCAGGTGGGACGAGGTCGGGTGTGTCAAATTCCTAGTTTGAAAATAGGTATATGACTGTATTGGTGTATTTTGAGGATTTTTAAATTTGGATATTCTTAAAATTTTATTATTGTTTACTTGGATGTGAGTTTATCCTCATTATTATTTTTATTATTGTTATTATTATTTTTACCTACATCTACCCCTCCCCAAACCCTAACACTCTCTCTCCCCCCCTCACTTTCACTCAGCCACCCCCCTTTCTCATTTCTCTCTCTCTCTCCCGATCATGCCCCCTCTTCTTCCCCACCCCTATCCTGAGCTCTCTCTTACTCCTCTCACTTCCCTCCCCCGCTCAGCTCTCCCCCTCACCCGAGCTCTCCTACCTCACCGACAACCTCCCCCGAGCTGCCCCTCTTCTTCTCGGCCTCCTCCATAGCGCCACCGCCATGACCTCCATCATCGTTGCCGTCTCCGACCACCTTCAGGCGCCGCAGCCACCGCCCCCACCACAGTCGCCTCTACCACCAGCACCATCCATGACCTCCACCGCCTCCTCCTTTCTCTGCTTCCTCCGTCGAGCGCAGCACTTCTGCTGCTGCCGTTCAACTCCTCCATCGGGAGCCACTGCGACCTGGCCGGACTCCCGACGAGCTTCCCCTCTCCCTGTCGTCTCCGCCGATGGTGACCAGCCTCGCCTGGCCGAGCTTCCCAGGTGAGCGCCTCCGCTCCCTCTCTCCTCCTCGGGCTGTGAGTTCCTCGGGGAGCGAGCCCCCTTGTTTTGCGTGCTACGGCAGCGTGCTGCCTCAAGCAGTGTGCTATCTCGTTCAGGGTGCCTATCTCGAGCAGGGCACCCTCGATTAGTGTGCCTCTCGTGCTTTGTGTCGTCATCGGTTAGCGTGTACATCATTTTACGTGCTTTTCGATCCACGTGCTACCTTAGGCAGTAGGACACCTCGAGCCCCGTACTGCCTAGGGCACCGTGCCATCTCGGTTGTGCATTGCCTTGGTTTCTGTACCTCAGCCTTTGTGCCCATTTCAATTTTTGTGTCACCCCGATTTGCGTGCACACATCGATTTATATGCACGCATCGATTTGCATGCACACATCGATTTACGTGCCGCCTAGGTTTGCGTTCCACCTTGAACTTCGTACCGTATCGATTTGCGTGCTACGTTTATTCGTGTGCCATCCTGATAAATTCCTTGATCTATGTGCATGTTTCGATTTACGTGCATGTCCCGTTCATGTTTACTTCGATATTCGTGCCATCTTGATTTGCGTGTCGCATTGATTTGCACGCTATCTTGATATTCGTAATTTTTTTGATCTACGTGCATGTCTCGATTTACGTGCATATTGTCTCTTGTTTGTCTCGATCTTCGTGTCATCTTGATTCTCGTGCGTGTTTCGATATACGTGTACATCTCGATTTGTGTGTCCTTGTCGATCTGCGTGTCTCGATTTTCGTGCCAGATCCTTGTGCTGCTTGTAGGACCTACGCAGTATAGACTTTTGCCGTCCTTGTGCTTTCTGTCATTATTTTATTATTTAATTCTAATGGTTGTTTATTATGTGTTCCGAGGACCTCGATGGACATGCTACCTTGGATCATGATTGCCGAAGACTTGCTTACCTAGCCGAGCCCTCTAGGCAAGTATCCCTTGCTCATCAACGGCTCTTGCCCTCTCTCCTGTAATTTATTGTATTTAATTCATTTATAATTATAAATGTATAACCATGATTAGTGTAGCTAAGCAGTAGAACTGCCATGTTGATAACCTATGATAGCTTGGTTCGATACCGATTTACGACCGTATCGGACAACTCAGACGGGTCATCCATACCTCCGAGGACACGAGCACGACTCACGAGTATGGATTGTCCCCATATGTCCCGTGTCCGACCCGCGGTCGGGTAACGGCTTGGCTAATTGTTTCTATGACTTTGCTTGTGGCTTGGATATGACTGTGGGTCTGTGATGCGTCCTGCGTGACGATTCTTGTTGTATGTGTTGGTTTGGTGCTAAGTATGCATCGTAGTACTGTTGGAGGCCGAGACTTACTATTCTCGGCTATGGTTTGGTTTTCAGTACGTATGGTAGCGCTGTTGGAAGCTGAGACTTAGTGTTCTCAGCCTGCGATTCTTCGACGGGTTGTTCCGAGTGGATATAGCCCCAACTTGCTGGGTGCTCCCGTCCAGAATACAAAGGAGACTCTGCCAAATTTTTCCAGAATTTTCGATCGAGAATTAGGTTCGAAGAGTTGGGCAGAACCGTTCCTTTGGTTTGCTGAACCAACCTCCTGCAAGTTTATCGTAGTATAGTATGCCTCATCCCAGTACTTGCTAGGTAGACTCCTGACTAGACTAGTCGCCTAGCTCTTGACCTGTCTTGTCCGTCGGATAGCGTGAGGAGCACGGTTTCATTCGGGAGACGGTCTGCAACCCTGGTCCTTATTTGGTTTAAGGGTTGTAGATCTGCTTCAGAGCGGTTCATGCAATCCTTGCCATTTTTCGGTGACATAATTAATAGACTCTTGTTTTCCCCGACCATTCTTTCTAGGAGTTATCCTAGTCTAGCCAGCTACGACTGATAGTTGTCCTATGTATCGAAATTTGTGATTTTGGATATATCTGAGGATTGAGTATTATGGAGAGTATGATCTCGAGATATTGATTGATAGACTCATGTGGATTCTTCGATAGTGTCGCTATTTCTTTTGATGATGTTCTAATTTGATCATATATGACTATGTGGATTCTTGGATTTTGATGATCGCAAATATTTTGCGGAACGAGGAGAATATCGAGGGTAATGTTATATGATTTTTACTTGACTTTCCAAATGCCCAAAAACCTGGGTTGATTGTTATGTCTTATTGGTTGAGAGGTTTATTTCCCGATAGCTTGTGATTATTGATTTAGAGGACCCTGGTGAGCCAGAAGGCCTAGCATTGTTTATGAGGAGTAGCATAGTATCTGACAATTTTACTTCTTGATCTGATCTCCATCATAGAGGGAAAACTCTTGCTAGATTGATCTGGTGGATGGACCGACTTGATGATCGGAGCTGTAGGCTCCCATATATGGTTGAGATGTTATTGTGGTAGAGATTCTGATCTTGTACTTGACCTGATATCCATGCCACGATGTGGGCAGATGACTTCATGTGACTGACAGATTCGACCTTGTCCTCGACATGACTACTTGTATTCGTGCTATAAGTCCAGCTTACCCTTTAAGGTACTGGCCCTGATTTTGCATTGCAGTGCTCCTTGTCTACTGGCACTTGAGGTGCTACTTCCATGATTATATGGCATTGCGATGCCATCTTGATGTTCTAGCTATATTATATGATTACATGCACGAGTATCTGGTAGTTGGCCTATAGTCTTAGCGTGGTCTGGATTGCTTGCTTGCTTGTTGCATAACACTAAGGATGGATCACAACTGGGACTATAGGTGCCGAGGTTGATTCTTACTTAGCGTTCTCGTACTGAGGTACGACATCTAGGAGGATGATCATGTGACCATGGCATGTGATTCCGGATAAATGTATGGTTAATCTAGACAACTTAAACTGGTAGAAGCATTGGGAGGGAACAGAATCTCGAGATCGTGCAGTACTAGCCGCTTCCCAGACATCTAGTTATGGAGTACAGGCTGGCCGCTACGGATAGTGTTACCTTCCGCATTAGAGGATGGCAGTATCTGGCTACTTTACTATACCTTATATACCTGAAATGTTCAGCACTGTGGCCTTACGAGGGACTGGTGGTGACATACAGAGCCCGGTGGTCTTACGAGGGATCGGTGCTCATCTAGTCTTGATATACTTGGCCCCGTTAGCTTGCTAGATCGGCACGATTTGAGGATTCCTACATTGTATTGTTGGGGTAACCCAACCTCCACCTAGACAGCCGTAGACATTTGAGTGGCCGCTTATTCTCCTAAATTATTTGGCTTGTTGCTTGCACAGTCGACTGATATCGGGTTCCAGTTGCGATGCAGGTATTATTGTATGTTAGGGAGATTGTGATGTTTGGTGGTTATTTAGCTGCATTAGTTGTGGATTGTTATCGTGCGTTGGTACCGCACGATCCTTACCCTCTTTTACTGTTCATATATGTTCTGCTTTACATTTTATCCTGCTGGCTTTTCTTCGTTCGTCCTTGAGCCTTCCTTTCTGGTACTTGCTACGGTTGGCCTGACCAAACCTGGATTGTTCCCAGATTGTCTGCGACCGACCCCTGTGGATCTTCCAGACTCGACTTGGAGGATATGCTTCAGTTCCCGACCATGCTAGGAACTGTGGGAAGGTATATAAGTCTACATTATTATCATGTACTGTATACTTCCCAATTATCATATGTGTATTTCCTGCTTTTCATATGATTATCTCTCTTGCTTAGTAGTTCATTGTTATTGTCTGTGGATATGAGATCGGATTTAGGCCATAGAATGATTGCATGCTAGGATACCTAGCAAGATTGACAGCCGTCATCGCCGTATAACGTATTCGTACCGTATACGGCGTAGCTGACCGACGTCCGTCCCCGTATTTCGGTACTGGGGCGTGACAGGGGGAGGCTCGCGGGGGACGGGCGAGGTTGGGGGCTCACCGTCGGGCGGAGGCCGGCGAGGGGAGGGCGGGTGGGGTCGGGCGGGGGGGGGGGAGGGCAGAGCCGGTGGGGGGAGGGCAGGGGGTCGGGCGGGGCTGGGGGGTCGTCGCCGCCACAGGGGGGAGAGGGAGGGGGCAGGGGCATTTTCGGGATTAAAATTTTTAATTTTGGCTGGAGGAACCTTATTGAGCGGATTTGTAATCTAAGGAGGGGCGAATTGCTAAAAATGAATAATAGGTCTTGATTAGTGAAAGTCGGGTATCTAACGAGGTTTTTTTTTGTCATTTACCCTATACAGGTTTTTTTTTTCATTTACCCATATATATATATATTTTTCTTTTTTTCTTTTTTTTTTAATGAAAACATCCTTGGCAAATGCTTTCGCAGTTGTTCGTCTTTCATAAATCCAAGAATTTCACCTCTGACTATGAAATACGAATGCCCCCGACTGTTCCTCTTAATCATTACTCCGATCCCGAAGGCCAACACAATAGGACCGAAATCCTGTGATGTTATCCCATGCTAATATATACAGAGCGAAGGCTTTCTTTGAGCACTCTAATTTCTTCAAAGTAACGGCGTCGGAGGCACGACCCGTATATATATATATATATATATATATATATATATATATATATATATATATATATATATATATATATATATATATATATATTCTGATACATTGAACACCAGTAGTACCACCTCCCTGGCTTCCTTCCTACTCCAAACTCTACCTGCTTTTCCTTGATAACCGCAGCCTGGGAATTCAAAAAACTAAGGGCTTCCTCCAGAATTCACCTATAAATTGACTAAGGTTGAAAAAAGAGAGCCTATTTTATTTAAGGGTGTTATAGTAAATTAATTATGCACGTAGTCCCATTCAAGTTGGGAATATTTAGTATTAAAAGCATACATAACAGTTAAAATTAATATTTGGATCTTCAAAATGTCAGTCGTGATGTTAATATTTGGATCATAAATTTACTATTTACTTGTCTACATAAATAATAATTATAAAGTCCAAACACTAATATTAAACAATTTGGAGATCCAAATTCTAATATCAACTATA